>CANSZD010003170.1:1755000-1924328 GCA_947648045.1 Beta corolliflora
AATAATATAATACAGTTTTTTCACCTTATACCCCTGAGTTTTCAAAAAATTCACGTGGTACCCTCCATGTTTTCAAAATTCACCAAGTACCCCTAAGTTTAAAACTAATTCACGTGGTACCCTCAAATACCCTTAATGACTAACGGCGTTAACCGCCATTAGTCATTAACCCTAATTTCCTATTTTAAACCCTAATTAACCTATAATTATAACCCTAATCCTAACCCTTACCCTAATCCTAACCCTAAACCCTAAACCTAACCCTAATCACCCCTCCCCCACCCCTCCCACCACCCTCGCAGGCCTCCTCCACCCCAGCCCCACCCCTCCCCCACCCCCGCCCCCCTCCCCACCCCCGTGCCGCCGCAGCCCCAAAGCCCAGTTCCCCACCCTCCCCCACCATCGCCCCCCTCAATTTCGGAACAACCCCTCTTACCCTAAACCCCGCGCCCCCACAAGACCACCCCCACCCCCGCGCCCCCACAACACCACCCCGCTTCCATTTTCGCACCCTCCCCCACCCCCGTAGCACCACCCTCCTCCAAATTGCGTGAAACACAAAGTACCGAGATCGCGAAAAAATAGAGGGAAGAAGAAAATACGGGGGTTGCGGGTGACGCGGGCGACGGGTGGGGGTGGAGAGCGAAAATGGAATGGGGTGGTGCTGTGGGGGGCGCGATGGTGAGGGAGGGGTGGGGAACTACTTAACCGAACTAGGTGGGGGATGGGGGGCAGCGAGGGTGGGGACCGCCGAATCGAACCTGGGTGGGGAGGGGGCGGCACGGGGGTGAGGGAGGGGCTGCGGGGGTGGGGGAGGGGGGCTGCTAGGGTGGGGGAGGGCGGGGGGTGAGGGGAGTGGGCCGGGGGTGGTGGGAGGGTGGGGGAGTGGGTGGTGGGGTGGTGGGTTAGGGTTAAGGTTAGGGTTAGGGTTTGGGGTTAGGGTTAGGGTTAGGAATAGGATTAGGGTTAGCATTAGGGGGTTAATTAGGGTTTAAAATAGGAAATTAGGGTTAATGACTAACGGCGGTTAACGTCGTTAGTCATTAAGGGTATTTGAGGGTACCACGTGAATTAGTTTTAAACTTAGGGGTACCTGGTGAATTTTGAAAACATGGAGGGTACCACGTGAATTTTTTGAAAACTCGGGGGTATCAGGTGAAAAAACCGAATATAATACTATACTACATAACTAAATTATGTTTCGTTGCAAACTTAATTTTGGTTTTCCTGCTATAGAGATGGTTTAATTGATGGATGCTAATTACTAACTGACTTTTGTTAAGTATTAGGACAGTGTTTTGTTTGATTTAATGGGAACAATAGTCAACAATAAAATAAAAGGGAGAAAACAATAATGAAGATGAACAAAAGACACAAGGATTTACGTGGTCCGGTCAATGTGACCTTAGTCCACATGTGGGGATTTCGGGAGCTTTTCTATAATCTTCAATGGAGAAACATAGAGGATTACACGGATTCTTACAAAAGGCTTAGAGGTTTTGACCACCCAATAGGGTCCTTTTATAGGACATATAGAACCCTAATAACCTCAAGAAAACCCTAAATTAATGTGAGCAATAGCCGTCAATTAATTTAGAAAATATCTCAAATACGAAAAATTACCAAAAATCACGAAAACTAAAATTACTGTTCATGCTCTCCCGAGCGCTATTCAAGCCGGTCCGGGGAAGACACCAACGAGGCAATGAGTGTGCAATATGAGCCACCTGCCCGGGCCATTAAATAGCCCACCCGGGAGATTCCAAATTTATTTTTTCGTCGATTTCAAAGGCAATACTTACAATTCGCCACCTTAACTTGAAATCCACGAAACGAAATACCATGAAGTAATGCTCACCCGAAAATGATTAATGTGAATCCTCCACCTTAAACAAAATACCATATGCCCACTACCTTTAGACAATCAAAACGGAAACCTCTTTAACTTGTGAACCGGTGTCTTGTTGAACACAAAACTCTGAAACATGAACCATCAACATGGCCTAGATTGAGAGAATAATGCCACGACTAGGATGTTAACGAGCCGATCCGAGACTAAGCCTGGGCAGGCTCGATTCGGGTCGAAAATGGGCAAGCCTGGCCCGACTCGAAGCTTGTCGAGCTCGAAAATCTCGACTCGGCTCGAGCTCGAGAAAGTTGAATACGAGCTCGGCTCTGCTCGAGGCTCGACTTGAGCTCGCGACCGCCAAATACAAGCTCAGCTCGACTCAAGGCTCGACTCGACCTCGATCAACTCCATATACCTTGAGTTAGGTATTTGGAGTAGTATTTTATGGAGAGCAAAAAACTTTATGTTTTATTCTCCCACCAATGTGGGACTTTATGAGTTAGCCTTTTACATTATATAAGCAAATGTTTACATTTTGTCCCTTTTGTAAATAACATATGCTTAATCTTTTGTTTCTCAACCAATGTGGGACAAGATCAAACCATAAGTGTAACTAGGGTAGTAACATTTTACAGAGAAAAAAGCTATTGTTTACACTATAAATCGATGTGGAACACTTAATATTTTACATAAGAATCATTATTTAAAGAATTTTCGAGCCAGTTCACGAGCTTACGAGCCGAGCCAAGGCTAGTTTAGGCTTGGCTCGTTAGCATACCGAGCCGAACTCGATCTCGACTCAAACCTCCTCGAGTTGAGTTTTGACCGAGCCGAGCTCGAATAGTTCACAAGCAGACTTGGCTCATTAACGCCCCTAGTCACGACGCTCAAGCATGCATTACACGAATTGGCACAACTATCTTCAAACACTTCTTCACATAAAAAAACCAAACTATAAACAATTCTAGAAAATAAAAATTACATCAAAATTTCTAAATTACAATTGTACTTTAACAAATCATAAAAGTACCAAATTGAGATAAGAAATAGCATATATAACTAGAAATAATATTCTAATGCAATATCCAAGATAAGATTGCAATTTATTTCAAAAAACAATCTAACTTAGACTCCAAAAAAATTAATCAACACAGTTTCTCGCTTTACCAACAATCTCAAAGGCATCCGTCATAAAAATATTGTAGAAACAACAACCCAAGATTTTGTAACTTTGAAGTGCATACTCATCATCAAAATTAGTGTCAACGAAGTTTGCAGTGGCAGACTTCCCATCATCTGATTTACCACCATTTTAATTCTTCAACTTCCAGTACTCAGATTTGATTTTCCCTTTTACGCAAAAATAGTTACAAACTTTCCCTTTGTTAATATTCTTACCACCACTAACCACCAAAGCATCATATTGAAATGGACTACTAGATTTAGCAATTAACTTATTGTCAATTAATCTCTATGAGTTAAGGCATCCCTAACATCACCCAAACTCAAATCATCCCTACCATATGATAGGGTCTCTCTAAAGTGCTTACAAGAAGGTGATAAAGAACATAACATCCTAATAGCCATATCCTCATTATCGATCTTAACATCGATATTTTGCAAATCCATAATTATAGAAAAGAACTCATTTAAATGAGACTGGAGTAGTTTAACTTCTTCTAGCTTGGCGAAGATCTTGAAGTCTACTTTTGAGTAATAGACGGTTGGTGACACTTTTAGTCATATAAAGTGACTCCACCTTCAACCACAGACCTGCTGCAGTAGTCTCCTTAGCAACTTCTCTTAATAATTCATTAGATAGAGATAGTTGAATCGCAGATAGAGCCTTCAAATCCATATCCTCCCACTTCTCCACGGAAATAGCCGCGGGAGTTTTGGACACACTCAAGAGCCTTGCGACAACCACCTTGAACTAAGATAAATTTCATCTTCAATTTCCATAGGTCAAAATTCACTTGCCTATCAAACTTCTCAATAACGAATTTCATTGTTGACATGACAAAAAAATCAAACTTTTTATGAACACCTTAAAACCTAGCTATGATACCAATTGTTAAGTATTAGGACGGTGTTGTGTTTTATTTAATGCGGAACAATAGTCAACAATAAGATATAAGGGGAAAAACAATAAAGTAGATGAACAAAAGACACAAGGATTTACGTGGTTCGGTCAATGTGACCTAGTCCACAGGTTGGGGATTTTAGAGCTTTTCTATAATCTTCAATGGAGAAGTTTAGAGGATTACAAGGAGTCTTACAAAAGGCTTAGAGGTTTTAACCACCCAATAGGGTCCTTATAGAACCCTAATAACCTCAAGAAAACCCTAGATTAATATGAGCAATAACCGTCCATTAATTTAGGAAATATCTCAAACACGGAAAAATTACCAAAAATCACGAAAACGGAAATTACAGTTCACGCCCTCCCGAACAATATTCAAGTCCGCCCGAGCAATACACCAAAAACAAGGCAGTGAGTGTGGAATATGAGCCACCTGCCTGCCCGGGAGATTCCAAATTTTCTTTTTTGTCGATGTCAAAGGTAATACTTACAACTTTGTATCTCGTCGATTCAACTGCTTTCTAATCCTCCACACTACTGTATTTTTTTTCTTCTTTTTTTTTTTTTTTTTTTTTTCTGAGGTGCAGTGAACTACTTTTGCTGAATTGACTGCGTATTAAGGTTTAAGGACCATTCCTGTTTTTCAGTCTTTTCTTACAAACTTGAGAAATTTTTCCAGTATATGACGATTATTAATTTTGTATTATGTTAGTCAGAGTTTACAACATAAAACTCCCACATTATTACATCTCTAAAGAATACAAGGAATGGGTTACTTTTTTCTGTTCTTAGTTTCTCTCTTCTATATTTGCACATGATGCATGTGTCTGGACTTAGTTCACTGCTATTTTGTGATTATCGGCCATATTTCAGAAACTTTTGAAAGATTTATCTTAAAAGTTTTTGTCGAAGGACCAACTCACCAAAAGCTTAAGCTTATGGTTCAGGCCCCAAGAATAGTTTTATATTATATCACGCCCCCTCACGCAAGAGCCCTTTGGGCTTGAAGTGTGGATGCAGCACGTCCCTCATACCTAGCGCTAGATATTCCATTTAGAAAGGAGGTATGGATGATATTTGAACCCGTGACCTTTACGTCACGCTGGCGCTAATACCATGTCAAGGGATCAACTCAACCAAAAGCTAAAGCTTATGGTTGGGGACCCATGAATAGTTTTATACTCTATCACTTTTGAGAGTATTTGTGGATAACCATAGCTGAATTTTCTTTACATGTGTAATCTGCAGCTATTTTAATCCTATTAATGTAAGAACACTCCATGAACTACTCATGAGACTGGTTAGGGAATGAAATGTGTATGCGCAATATGGGCTTTATTGGGAGATTATCGATTGTGTCAGCTGCCCTTTCGTTGACCATCCAAATACATCTTCTCATGATTCTGATATTTGATACTAGTAGATGTTTGTACGGGTTCGTAATACTTTCATTTGCTAAGGATGCGTTCTTTGTCCGCTATTGGCTTGGTTGGACGCCTTCTCAAGCCGTAGTTTCTTACGAACACTTTCAGCACTTCAAGCCAGACCTTCTACCTTAACCGAAGTTTTTATTTTTATTTCTCGAGTCTATGGGAAGGTTGTAATGGATCCATCTATTTTCATATTTAGCTTAATCTTAACTGTATGTCTTGTAGGGCTTTGTCCCTCTTCAAGGTATGGCAAATTAAATGTCGCTATACTACGACTTTTATAATTTTTACAATAGCCTTCTTCGAAAAAGGTCACAGAAAGTGTGCAATGAGAACCAGTAATTTGTCCACATCAGCATTACACGAAATGTTGACTTTACCACGTCATTTAGGTAGTTCCTTAATTTATGCAGTTTTAATTTAGGCAGTTAACTGTTTAATTCCAAAATTATATTTAATAAATTCTTTTCTTTATTTACTGTATTTGGTATATAAGTATGATTTACGAACTTATACTAAAATTAAATACATGACATTATACCTTTTAATACTTCTATATGATTACTTATACAGTTATACTAGAATAAAAAACATGACATTATACGTTTTACTATATGATTACGTATACAGTTATACTAAAATAAAAAACATGCTGAAAAAAAAACATGATATTATACCTTTTACTATATGATTACTTATACAGTTATATTCAAATAAATTACTCCCTCCGTCCCAGAATACTCTTGACACTTATCAATGCACGTAGTTTTAGATGATAAGTTGTTGTTGGTTATCAATTGTTATTTTATTGAAAAGTAGATGTGATCGGAGTTAGTAGTTAGTAAAAGTAGTATTATTTTATTTTAAGAAGAGAGAGTGTGGGCCATAGTTAGAGTTGGTGGGTGGTAGGAGTGGTATTATTTTATTTGGAGGAGAGAGAGTGTGGGCCAACTTAAAAGGTACAAGAATTAAAATAATAGTGGGTCATATCCAAAAACAGAAGTGTAAAGAGTATTTTGGGAAAGATGAAAAAGGAAAGTGTAAAGAGTATTATGGGACGGAGGGAGTACATGACATTATGCCTTTTAATATATGATTGTTTTCTGAAGGTATGAATAACAGAATTAAACCTTTATACGAAATTGTGCTTCACAAATTATAATACATGAACTTTGACCTTCTGGCATACGAAATATTAATTCATTAAAAAAATTTGGTGCATATTTATTTAAACTCCAATAACTTCTTCTTCAATGCCCCCAGACCTCAATTAACGGCGAGCATGGTAATTTGTGGACAATTAGGGTCCTCATTTCGATTTTCTTTGAAAGAAATTAGGGTTCATGAATTTGAAATTCGCTCAGTGTTTGTGTAGCGTAACCACAAAAGAATCTGAAATTACCGGTGCCTAGGTCGAGCTTGTTGTTCAGTTGACCGGCTATAATGGTGTTTTCTGACTTGCCTTAGGTAGAAGATAACAACCATTTATCCGTAAAAATTCGCTTAGTAGTTGTGGTTAGTGTTATAATTTGGACAGCACCTTACCATGGGTTGGCCATATCATAGTAATACGTACATCAAATGAGTTTACCATGGGGGCAGCCACATTTTGACAATGCCCAAACAAAACTGTATAGTTGTCAATATACAAGTTAAGTACAACATGTATAAGTTACATATTTGGAAAATGTAGTTGAACCTTAGTTAACAACGGTAATATTAAATTCCCCTCTGAAAAAAAATACACAATAATATTAAATCTGAACCCCTACATTTTATAGTTTTAAATGAAATTGTAAGGGGCCACCAAACTAATGCTATGTCCACATAACATTATGGAAACAACAAAATAAACCATCATGGCCCATTATTACCCTTTAGAAAAACAGTCCAACTTATGTTAACTTCCCCATTCGCACAAATTCGAGGAACTGTATAATAGTAATTGTACCTTTTGGCGCTTTGTATCCCCCTTTTTTGTCTTTTGGTGTATTTATCACCCTTCCAGGAACTTCTGTTAACTTGTACTTATTCTTCCCAAGTATTTATCTTTTTTCTCCACTTTATCGCTTTTCTTCTTGTGTCATCTTTCTCAAAAAGGTTATTTTTAACACAATCCTCGCATCTTATGTTCCTTTATGATGGCTCAAAACGACGACAACCTATGGTCCCATCTTGTTAAGAAAGTTCCAGACCTCTCTCCTCCAAATGGTAAGTAGTCTGTATTTTTTAAAATTTCGAAATCCTTTGTTTATTGGCATTTTTGCTGAAATGTGTGAAACAATGATTGTTTATTTGTTTGTGGTTGTAGTAATTTACTTATTTAAAGAGTTTTTTTGATGTGAGATGGTGTTTGTGGTTGAGCTAATTAAAACTGAACTTAAATTTTTTGAAGTTGAGGTCTGTAATTTTATAATACTTGTATTGTAGTTGATTTGGTTAGTTGTAGTCGTGGTTAGTGTTATAATTTGGACACACCTAACCATGTATTGGTCATATCATATTAATACGTACATTAAATGAGTTTACCATGTGGTAGCCACATTTTGACAATGCCCAAACAAAAATGTGTAGATGACCAAAAATCAATTTGAAGTCCCATTATCACTTAAATTTTATTAAGTTCAACATGTATACGTTAGATATTTGGAAATTGTAGCTGAACCTTAGTTAAACACAGTAATAATAAATCTGAACCCCTACATAGTTTAGAATGAAATTGTAAGGGGCAACAAGACAAATGCTATGTCCACATGACAATATGGAAACAACAAAATAAACCATCATGGCCCATTATTACCTTTTAGAAATGATGTTAGTTTAGGATGATGCTGAACTCACCTTTTTTTTTAAATGATGAACTAGGTTTGATAGCCCTGGAGAATGCACATGAAATCTGCAGGGATATGGATATTCTGCTCTTCCATATCTTTATCAAGCTGCACTGGCGGGATAGAAAGAATGTTGAATGTACTTGCAAAAAATGGCGCATATGGTCAACGTATGGATATCTTGGTTTCCCACAAGGGCATACTTGGGGGGTTTAAGTTTTTTGAGGTGTTTAATACCTGGGCACTTGATGATATCATCTACAACGATGCTAGGGACCTCATTGCTCTTTGAAAAAGATACTACAGTGTATTTTGATGCTTTTCCTTTGCTATTCAAGGAGGATTAGAGGATTACAGTTAGTCTTGTTGGTTGAATTTTTTTTGTTGATGTAAATGGTGGGTAGGCATAGTAGTTTTTTGGGGTTAAGCTGCCTACATTGTTATGTTGATTGTTGGATTTAGGTTTGTGTCGTAGCTTGTTTTAAGTGAATGTGACAAACAATTATTTCCTTTTGTGTTTGTCACTGTTATGACACAGTACTAGTTTATGGAAAGCGTGGCTAAACACTATTTGGTTGTTAATGTAAAGTGTTTACGCCATTAAGTAATATGTAATGAGATGATTTATGGAATGAAATGAAATGATTGTTTTTGTTACACACTCCACTTCGTTTATATGTTACTTATTAGTTAAGAATGTACATTATGTAGAAAATTTTGAGTTGAGTCATTATATAGTTGTGCACTATGGGGGATCGTGGAGCATGGATTGTGGTGTGGTTTACCATGGAGGACATGTCAAAGTGTTTAAGTAGTTACCTGCCTCTTTTAGTGTGTCACATATTAAGGATATAATTAATAACCTTGGTCATATTGTAATTTTAAAAGCACGTATGGAAAATCATTCAAATAACCAGGCTTCCTATTGTGAAAGACCACATAAGTAGCTCAATAACACTTAATATACTAAAGTTAGGCAGTAGCCAACCAATCCATAAGTTGTAGTGCAAGTTCCAAAGCAGGATGTTTGGTAATAACTAACCCAAATACTAAAAAAAATTCATGATACAGCATAGCAACTACACTTACTAAACCAACATAACCTTGGTTAATCAAGATAATAACAAGTTAACAACTCCGATGTAAACTAAAATAAAAAGGCATAACATAATTCTTAATCATCTTCGGGGTCGAAACGAACATCATCCTCATCATGTTCGGTATCATCATCACCGGAAACATCATCCTCATCATCAACATCATCCCTATCAGTACGACACGTGCATGCACCATCATCTCCCTCTTCAGCATCCAAGTTATTGCCATTGTCGTCGCTTGTGAATCACACAATGATTTTATTGCTTTACAAAAATGCAGCTAATGAAGTGTGGACTAAAGATAATACATGTGATAAAAAAATCCATATATAACGCCATCTGATAGTAGCATTCCATTCTAACAATAGCAATATGACCACAGGCGAAAAAATACACACAAATTGGAATCTACAAGTTCCCACAATGTTTGGTCCTGTCCATGACCACAGTTTGGGCATTTCCTATTACGCACTTGAAATCATATACTTATAAAATGGTATCCAACAAATTAACAAAATATGTAGGTATGTCCATAAGCGCCAGAAACAGCTACCAAATACTCATGTGAAAATACGAGTAAATGAAAGTGGCATGCTGGTGTAATGTAAACAGTAATACTAGTATGAATTAAGGTTTACAATACCTAAAGTTGTATTTCCAGAAATGTTGTCTCCCGTTTCGAAACGCTTGGCCATCTCTTTCGTTGCTACTACACGAATGTCATTCATAAGTGAAGTAGTGAAGACCTTCGGATGTAGTCGCCTAAGCATCTCCTGCACCACAAGGCTTTCCAGCACAACATTCTGAACCAGCTCCTCATTCACACCTAATCTACCATCCCCTTCGGGATCCTTAGCTGGTGCCTTCACACAGCATTCTGAACCAGCTCCTCATTCACACCTAATCTACCATCTCCTTCGGGATCCTTAGCTGGTGCCTTCACATATGGAGTTGCCCTTTTCGGCGCACGCCTAACACCACGCTTCTTCCATACACGCAGCGTTGGCTCGAACGTATATCCCAGAGCAAGAGTGATTGTGTTGCTATTGAACGGCGTTGTGTATTCGTAGTCTGCAATCACCTCATTTGAAAGGTCCACTTTGAAGTGCCGAAACACCTTAATCAGCCACATCCCGTAAGGAAGGAATCCCTTTTTCTACTGTTATGAGCAGCAACCATGTAGTTGATCATCATCATCGGCATGTTCATCTTCTTCTTGGCAAGGACGCAGTACATCACCAACATGTCTACATAGGTAATGGAAGATTTCCTACCCAAACCACAAATGAAAGTCTGCATCAGAATCAAGTGAAGAAGGCGAGAGGGCATTGGCAGTTCATCGATTGAAGGCTTATTTGTTCCTTCGGCATCTGGATCACTCAACACAAGCCTGATTGCCTCCGTGGGATCAAAACCATTCACTGTACTCCACTTGTTTCCTGGTAAATTGTGTAGCCCCGTCGTCGGAATGTTCAGAATTTTCCCCAACTCGGTATCATCTAGAACAATTGATTTTCCCTTCACCCAAGTATGTATGACCCCCTGTTCTAGGTTCGCGTGGTCGAAGTGAGTGTAGAATTGTCGCACTAGCTCGGGGTACACATCATATGATTCATCTAGAAGCTTATTCCACCTCTGATATTGAAACCACAACCTCACAAAACCCGCACGTACGTCGTCCAAGGAATTAAAATCCACAGCCCTCCCAGATGCAATTTTCCTTGCCCCAAATACTTTGTTGTACAACCTTTGGTAGTTCATTGACTTGAACCTTTGATCTGGTTGTGTAGGTCATGTAGTTGCAACCTTGGCGACTTTGGCAGATCTTGTATTATTACACGGACTTGAGATTTCACCAACCCCTTCCCACTTTCTTTTATTGGGGGTAATTACTTGTTCTATTGGTTCTGGGTTCTCTTCCTCAGCTACTGTACTTTGTTCTCGCTTTTTCTTTGCCGCCTTTGTAGCCTTTGCACTTGCTAGTTTGTCCTTTGTTGCAACTGTCTTAACCCTCATTATGCTTCAAAATGGCAAAGGGTCATAGAAAAGATGAAAAAATGTTATAAGAAGATTACATATATATTTGGACATGACCTCAAATGATATTGGTAATTGCCATGCGCAATCAAAATGTAAAACATTTCATGCAATTACATCAACAAGTGGCAATGACCAACAAAAAGGAATGGCATTGCCAACAAAAAAAGCACGCTTTCCATGTACTTAGCAAATCATGCACGTTTTCCAGAATTAATGACTTATAAGAGACAAGTTGTAAGAGACAAGTTGTAGGTAATCAAGATAACTCCTATGCAACATACGAAGTAGTATAATATAACAGAAACAATACGAATTTATGTGAGCATAGGGCAGTTTGTTTGGAAAACAAAACAACTTAAAGCCTGCTTACCAATACAATCACTTGTATATGCACAATTTTAAACTCCATATCACCATAAACACAATTCTTACCTCATTTGCAAAACAATTGGAAACAATTGCAGAAGTATGGAGACAGGAATGGAGTTTACAAAACATAAATAATCGACCACATACGAATAATTTCATTCTAAATGTATCCACGCAAGGATCACCCAACAAATGTTCAGCCATTGAAAATCAAATAGAATGTACCAATTACAAGTAGTTATAGTGCTAGAATATGATACGAAATTAACAATAGTTACAAATTCGCAATATGATTCCACTCCTAACATAACAAAAATATAATTTTGCATGAAACATAAAAATAACATGAGGTACAGTAAAAAAAATAGTTGTAATCAAGCGAATTGAATATGATAATTATGGCGACAGTAAAGAAATTAGGTAATCTAACCTTCGATAGAAAGTTGCACAAAATTTGCAGTTGTCAGTTGGCAGTTTTATGGAGCTTATTTTCAGAGAATTGAGAGAGATTTAGATGGAAGGAGGCAGTTTCAGAGAAAAGGGTTTGAACACAAGGGAGATGATGAAGGCGCAACCCGTATGTCGTATAAAGGGCGGGTCAATATGGTCATGTGTCATGTCAGCTTTTTGATTATAATATATTTAACGGTATTTTCACCAAATACCCCCGATAAATTAAAAAATTCACCATATACCCTCAATGTTTCAAAAATTCACCATATACCCTTGAGTTTTCGAAAACGTTCACCAAATGCCCTTTTTCTAACTTCCGTTAACTCACCGTTAGCTTTATTTACGATTTTGCCATTATTAACCCTAAACCCTAATTCTAATCTAACCCTAACCCTAATCTAACTCTAATTCTAACCCTAATCCTAAATCTAAACCCTTACCCTAACCCTAACACCACCCCTAACCCTAACACCCTTGACCTCCTCCACTCCCCCCTCCCTCCACCCCACCCCCTCACCCCCCACCCCCTCCCCCTCCCTCCACTCCACCGCCGCATTTCCCCGGCCCCACTCCCGGTAGATTTCCCCCTCCCCCTCCCCGCCGATGCCCCTCCCCTACCGCCTCCCCAGTCGATTTTCCCAGCCCCCTCTCCGTTGATTTGACAGCCCCACCCCTCCCCTTTGAGCGTCGTCGATCTTCGTTCGCCTTGAATCCGGGTAGAATTCGAAACCCACCCCCACCCCTCCCCGTAGAATTCGAAAACCCCTCCGCCGGAATGAATTGGGCTCGATTTCTAGGGTGGCTCGTATTCTAGGGTGGATCGATTTCTAGCCGGAATGAATTCTAGGGTGGCTCGATTTACGGGCGTGGGTTGGTTCGAATGGTGGAGATGGTGGTTCGAATGGTGGAGATGGTGGTTCGAATGGTGGAGATGGTGGTTCGAATGGTGGAGATGGTGGTCTAGGCGGGGGGGGGGGGGGGGACTGCGGCGGGGGAAGGGGAGGGGATGGGGGATGCGACGGGGGGGGGGGAGGGGGGGGGCTGGGACGGGGGGGGGATGGGGTGGGGGGGCGGGGGGGGGGGGGGTTGGGCTTAGGGTTGGGGAGGGGGTCAATGGGTCAATGGGCTTAGGGTTAAGGATTATGGTTTAGATTTTAGGGTTAGGATTTTGATTAGGATTAAGGATTAGGGTTTAGAATTAGGGTTTAGGGTTAATGATGGAAAAATGGTAAATATAACTAACAGTGGGTTAATGGAAGTTAGAAAAAGGGCATCTGGTGAACGTTTTCGAAAACTCAAGGGTATATGGTGAATTTTTGCAACATTGAGGGTATATGGTGAATTTTTTAATTTGTCGGGGGTATTTGGTGAAAAAACCGTATATTTAATTAATTTAGAGATCTGCTGGAGATTTTGTTTCTGAGGGAAGTTAACTTGCACATTTAATAAGAAAAACATATTTTTATACCATAAATACGTTACAATTATACACTCATATTAATATTAGAGGACGTTATGTATTTTGGTGGGATTCGTTTATATAATTAAATCTTTGTGTTATTGGTTGCTAAATTTAAGGAGGCTTTGATTGATTGCACGTAACCCAAATCCCGGCGGTTATTGGCTATAATCCCGAAATATCATTTAATTTAAGTTTTTAGGAGACGACTTTTTTTTTAATACTAGTCTTATATGAGCATATAAAATTCTTCATATATAATAGAGATAGATATATGATTTTCTTATTTTTATTTGTTTGATTAAAGCATGTAGTTAACCTCCTTTTTTTTTCCTTTTTCTATTTTTTGGTGTCCCCCATGTGTTGCCTTATATATGTATTGAATATGCATTTGACAAATATATAGCAAATAAATACACTTTAGATGGAAAACGTTCTTCAAATATATAGCAAATATAAATATACTTAAACATGATTGGGACGGAAAATGTTCTTCAATTGATATTGATGATTTCTATGACTTTTTGTTTTATTGCTTGTTTCTCCGATGTGCAATGTGAGACTATTTCACCATATAAGTCATACTCGACAGTGTCCTCTACGTTAATTGGCCAGGCAGCAATCCTGAATCTTTTTTATCCATGGATCCATACGTGTACACGCGCTTTGTTCGATGAGTATGTTCTTCTTCAAGTTGAAAGTATTCATTGATTAATTTTGACTGCTTTAATTGCACCAACACACGTACGTTTTCAAGTCCACGGGATGCAATTAGGTATCTCATGAAGACTCTGAATTCATTCAAATCTTTAGTATGTGTTGCTTTGTCCCCAATCTCACCAGGAGGATCTGAAAACAAATAAATACACATTGTATAAATGTACAATTATAAGTCAGTTACGGTAGTTCATTTAGTGTATCTGAGTACAATTAAAACACACAGTGTATCTAATTTGGAGATGTATACAATATACAATATACAAATTAATTACCTTTGGCGTCCCCATCATAATACCAAAGCCCCATTGTATGATGAAAAAAGGTCAATTCTGATTGGTAAATCGATTTCATGAATGGTACATGGCCTTCTTCTTTTTCGATTCTAACCAATGTATCATAAACATGTTTTACCCCAATTTCATCCATCAATGTAGACACAAACAAGCTTATGGAAACTGTGTCGCACAAATGAGCTAGTTTCTTGTTCACAGACATTGCAAAAAGCTTAGGTTTGGAGGGATGGTGGTTTCTAAAATGTGCACATATTATGTCATATATTTATAGTAAAAGAAGTACCGCCAAATTAACGGGATTTCCACCAAAAATGAGTCGAATTTCCCGCCAAAAACAAGCCCTACAAATCTTTTATTTTTAAAAATAAGATAATATTTACTTCAAAATGTTTATTGACCACCCTACACTTTCCTACTTCATCTTATGTTTTTAAAATTTAAGCCTGATTTGACCAATGAATAAGTCTCTTTTTTTTAAGGCAAAAAAACTCTATTAATATTAAGGCTAAAATAAGAAAAAAAGCTCTTAATATTAAGAGTTAAGAATACATACGAAAAAGTACTATTCTGCTGGTCATTTACTACATTTAGTTATGTATTGCAGAAGTTTACAATTTAAGCATTGCTAACAATTAGTGTTCCAAACATGTTAATATATATTTCAGAAGTAACCATTAAACAAAGTATTAAAACATAAATAAGACCCTGATTTTCCTTTAATTTACAATAGTCACTAAATCAATTTTGGTAATGTCCTAAAGTGTGTCTGGACAGTCGATTAACGCTTCATAGTGTCATTTCCCATATGGTTTAAACTTTTAAGGAGTATTGTTATTGTTATATCTTTGATAAAAAATAGAGAGGTAAACCCAATTAAATCGTATAGTACATCCCACGTACTATTTTATGCTTTTGGTAATGACCGTAATAGAATATGTAGAGTGCCAGTTATTAAAAAGAAGATTT
Source organism: Beta corolliflora (assembly GCA_947648045.1). Taxonomy (NCBI): domain Eukaryota; kingdom Viridiplantae; phylum Streptophyta; class Magnoliopsida; order Caryophyllales; family Amaranthaceae; genus Beta; species Beta corolliflora. Next base: position 1,770,591 of record CANSZD010003170.1, read on the forward strand.
CATATTTGACAATAATCTAGTTATAGGCTTGAATTTATGCTTTTGTAATGTTTTAATTACTTGAGATCTTAGAGTTATTTAATAAATTTATTTATAAGTTATCATGATATGACGGAATATGGGTATATTTATTTATAAAAATCACTTTTGTGATCCCATTATCCCCCACTTTCCCCAATTTATCTTTCTTTTTAATTAAAGATTCAGTCGACCAGTGCACATTATTTTGTAATTTTTAAAATCTCTAAATATTAAGATTACATTAAAAAAAGGAAGTTTGCATTTTTTAACAAATGTGTAACCCAATAAAATCATAAAGTACAGCGGTACAGCCTACGAAGGATTACATGCTCTTAATTTTGATTGTAATAAGTTTAATTTTAATTTAGGAAATAGCAACACTGAAATAGCTATTATAAATGGCAACATGGGTGGGACATGGGAAAAAATTATAACTAAGGATAGTTTTTATACCAAAACATATACAACCGGCAAAGTAAAATTCACAACACTACAAAAAAATTTGGTTCTTGACATATGCATTTGGTTGGTGACATTTCTTAGACATTGAAATGACCAAAATAGTGATTAGACATAACCATATTAATAATCATGTGCGGAAAATTACTTTCTGTCATGAAGAAGCTGCTCCCCAATATTAATTGAACAAATTAATTAGTTAAGAATTTATATAGCCTCAGAATATAGGATGCTATTTTTTCTCCTTTGTTGAGCTATCATAATGACGTTTTATTATTACACATGTGAATGTGTCACCCATAAAAAAAACACATAAGAAGTGTGTGCACTATTCAAACAATACAAATCAAAGAACGCAAACATTGACAGGTGTTAAAACCCACAACCTATGACATTATTTGCATTATTGTCTAAAATTGGGTGCTAGGATCCCAATCGAACACAGTTGGCATTTTGGTGAATGTGATCACTTCATAGCAGTCTTTAGCATTTGATGCATCACCTTCACAATATGTCATGGGCATGAACTGTTTCAATAGGTTGACATAACTAAAACCATAGCCAAAATTAGCAATTTCTTGCTTATAATTAGGATCGTCAGCGACCATTTCTTCCATAGGATCAAATCTCATTCCCAATTCTTCAGTAGGATCATAATTCCTATCCACTTCTTCCACCATCCTCTTCCTAGTACCTTGCCCCTTACCCTTACCCTTACCCTTACCCTTACCCTTACCCTTACCCTTTCCCTTACCCTTGTTACCCTTCCCTTCCAATTCATCTGTATTTTGGGTCACCTTCTCCTTTTCTGTGTGCACAAGCATTTTCGCTAATTTGTCTTTCAACCACATAGACCGCTCGTATGAGGTTGAAACCATCCTGCAAAGTTGCGTGCTCAGACCATTTAGAAATGCAAAACGTCCGGTAGCCGATCTCTCGTCGTTTGTTTTATGTAAACTAAGGTGTCCACATGGGTTTGAAAGATGCAACTTGGCTCTGATTGTCCATCTTCGAAGAATGCAACCTTTTGGTATTTCAACCATGCCTTCAGCTTTCATAACAGCAAACATATGTCGACAAGGAAACCCAATGAAGGAAAAAAACTTATACCCCCTAATTTTCTGTTCCTACCATTTTTATTAATTATCATACCTCATAATTACCACACAGGAACTAGTGTGTTGACCTCATATTGAATAAGATGGCTTATTCATAAGTACCTACTAAAAGGAAGAATTAGGCCTATGAAATTAAAATTAACTTTATTTCCATCAAATTCTTTTGATCTACTACATTCTGAAACTGTTTAATTCATTATTGTCCCACATAATTTCTATGTTCATAACACAGGGACTTAAAATAAAATCAGAAAAAATAATCTAACGCCATTTAATTTTACAACAAATGATTAATGACTATGATTTCAATTTTATTTTTTTCTCTTCATGTCTTAACCTAACTTATCATATTTATATCCAATTACTCTTTTTCAATTATAGCCATTTTAAAATTTTAATCGTCGCTTATGAACGTTAGTTTAAGCCTAAATTACAGTGTCATGTCCAAAAACAGGATATGTCATGTCTAAAGTTGTTCATTTTATAGAACAACGGTTTAATCATATCTTTTGTGTACATAAGGAATTGTAATTCAATTTTATTGACAGGGCAATTGAATATAATGTAGTCATAATCTATCTATACTAATATATTAAAAGGCGTGTGTGACAACGTATACATGCCACGTGGCACCTCTGTTACTCTACTAGAATTGTTTAATGTGTACATATGTCATGTCAATTAACAAAAGCAAAATTGGCTTGCAACAAGATTTGAACACGTGACCTCTTGCTATTATACATAGCACAATTACCATCTCAACCAACTTTTAATCATGCTTTAAATGTCCATAATATTATATTTGTACATTTTAAATGTTGAGTTTTCTTTAATATATTTTAATGCGAATGGAATAAAATGCATAACAAGTTTGGAAAATAATATCACCCGGGGCTACGCCCGGGCCCAAATACTAGTTACTTGTTAAAAGGAATACTTAGGACCATTAATTTGAAATTTACTTTATTTTCATCAAAAAAAATTGATCCACTACAGTCTAAACTGTTTAATTAATTATTGTCCCATCTACTTTATCTGCATAATATTGATTATTATATATTAATAATTCTTATGTTCATAACACAGGGAATTAAAATTAAATCAGAAACAAGAATCTAACTCTTATTAATTTTACAACAAATGATTAATGACTATGATTTCAATCTTATCTTTTTCTCTTCATGTCTTAACCTAACTTATCATATTTATATCCAATTACTCTTTTTCAAGTGTAGCCATTTTAAATTTTTAATCGTCGCTTATGAACGCTAGTTTAAGCCTATACAGTGTCATGTCCAAAAACAGGATATGTCATGTCTAAAGTTGTTCATTTTAAAGAACAACAGTTTAATAATGTCTTTTGCGTACATAGGGAACTGTAATTCAATTTTATTGACAGGGCAATTGAATATAATGTAGCCATAAGTACTTGTTAAAAGGAAGACTTAGGATTAATAATTTGAAATTTACTTTATTTTCATCAAAAAAAAATTGATCCACTATAGTCTAAACTGTTTAATTAATTATTGTCCCATCTACTTTATCTGCATAATATTGATTATTATATATTAATAATTCTTATGTTCATAACACAGGGAATTGAAATTAAATCAGACAAATAGAATTAAAATTAATTATTATGTCTAACTATGACTTCAATTTTATTTTAAACTAATCATGTCATAACATAACTTATCATATACATGAAAAATTTCCCATTTACTAATGTTCCATTCTAGCCATCTTAAATATTTAAATATTTTTCCGTACATAATGAACTGTAATGTAATTTTGTTGACAGGGCAAGGAAATGTGGAAATATAAAATTGAGACAACATAAGAAAATAGCATAAATAAATTGAGAGACAATTTAAGAAAAAACATACTTCATTCATACTAGATTAAATACATTACAAAAGTCTTAACACTAATTTACTACAACCTAATGCCAAACTACAGACAAAAACAAGAAAAAGAAGCATAAAAAAAGAAAACATCAAAAGAAAAAAACCCAAAAAAAAGAACCCTACACAAAAGAAGACATGGGAAAGGCCATGCAGGGGCATGATCAAACCCAGTCTTGTTGCGGAATTACCGACAAATGTCAGTGAATCCGGTCGTAGTTTTCCGGAATCCGATTGTAGGCGCCGGAGTCCGTGTCTGACTCCAATGCATCGCCACGTTATGGTGATGCATAGTCAGAATGGGTGGAGGAGGAGTGTGATGATGATGATAATGATGAGTGGGGGGGTGATGATGGTGTTGTTGGTGTTGACGATGGAGGGGAGGGAGACCAGAGCCTCTTCCTCTTCCATTCACGAGAGGAGGAGGAGGAAGAGGATGATGATGATTTTGGAGAGTTGGAGGAGGAGAGAGATGATGATGATGATGTATGAGGGGTGGAGGAGGAGGATGGTAACTGTAGTGGAAATGGTGGTGATGGTGGTGGTGGAGGACGGCGCGGTCGGAGGCGGGACGGTCCCCCAACCTCCATTTTTTCCTTTCCCTTGTAAGACATGTTTGTTTTTTTTTTTTTTTGGATAAGGAGTGTAGGACGGTTTTTTAGGAGGAGGGAATCTAGGATGTGAATAAGAATATTGAAGTGCCTAACCTTATATAGGAAAAAAAGTGACTGTTGGAGGCACCCTATTAATGAAGTGGTACTTAATTTTAGTTTCGAAAAATGGTGCCATTTTGAAAAAAAAAAAAAACTAAAGTGTGTGTTCCCAAAGCATGTATTATATGAAGGGAAAATTGTATAATTACTATGTAATAGAGAATTATGAACTAGTAAATTATGTACCACTTTTATTTTGACTACATAATATATCAATGTTTTGGAATTGCCAATTTTTTTTATAGTTCTATGTATTATATTCACTGTTTTGTGTTAACTTTTTGTTACAAATGGTTGCCGAAAATACATGCTTATGTAATTACCAAAAATGCGATTATTGTATTGTAATTTATACAAGTTCTCCTTATTGTAGCCACCATAACTTGTGTAATATCTCCATTATATAAGGCGACATATTGGGGGACACATCAAAAAAAGGTTAAAAAAAAGGACCATCGTTAACTTATTTTTTTTAGGAAAAATTGATAGGAACAGTCCCAACTATGGGCATTCCACCATTTTCAGTCCCAACTAAAGATTAATTCTGAGCGGTCCCAACTATACATCATTTTTACCAAATTTGGTCCCAGCAGGTTAATAACCTGCTGTAACAGGTTAAACGAATTTCCTTTTATTTTTTTGCCCCAACTTTCATTTTCTCTCTCCTCTAATGGACATCCACCCTTCTCATCCCCACCTTCAAAACTCCCAGCCACAACACCACCCCTCCACCACCAACACCGGAGGTGCACCCCTCCACTGTGCCACCACAGCACCACTAGACCCCCGATCCCACCATCACTCATCTTCAATCTCCCCCAACAATCTGACCCCATTTCTCCACTAATCCACTAACCACCAGCAATACAAAACCCTCCACAAGTGATGAGCAACACCTTTCTTACCCAACAAAATTTCCCAGAATTCTTCTAAAGTAACTCCTCCAACAAAAATGAAGAAAAGTGAAGATATGGGTGTTTCAGAGACGAATTATAATGGAAATAACAAAGCGAAAGAATTGAAGAAAGAATTGCTAAGACTAGCAATGGAAATCAGTAAAGAAGAAGAAAATGAGTAGCGAGAGAGATAGAGTAGCAGCGCAACCGGGTCGAGGTGAGATAGAGTAGCGAGAGAGAGTGTGTGTGAGAGTGGGGCTGCGGCTGGGACGCGAGAGAGTGGCGCGCAGTGATGCGCCAGTGGTCGTGGATTTACGGCGGCAGGTGAAGGGTGGTGCTTGCGGTAGTTCGAAGGGGGCAGGCCTGGTTTGCACGGTGGTGCTGGTGTTTTGGTATCGAAATAAAGCAGATGAGAGAGGGGCTTCCTTTGCCGGTGCTTTCCGGCGAGATTTTGAGGGGGTGGCAGGGGAGGAATGCGGGAGGAAGGAGGAAGGAGGGAGCTGCAACTGGGAGAAGGTAGTAAGGAGAGAGAAAGGGGAAGGAGAAGGTAGTAAACCAGATTAAAAAAAAAAGTAAAAACAAAAATTAACTGGTAAAATGGGTCACCAGTCAACTGGGACCATTTTTGTAAAACATACCCCAAAGTTGGGACTACTCAGAAATAATCTTTAATTGGGACTGAAAATGGCGGAACGCCCATAGTTGGGACTGTTCCTGTCAATTTTTCCTTTTTTTTAAACAAAAAATAGTAGGGAAAAAATCACGACATGAGTTTTTGGAAAATAAACAAAATTATATGGACTTGGTCCACATTAAATAGTGTTGAACTAATGCTAATTCTTGTGATTTATGGTAAAAAAAAGGTCACTATATATAAAAAAATTGATATAAATGATGAGTAGATATAGATTGTGATGAAGTTTGACTATGTGAAAAAAAAGCTACTATGTCACAAAGTGTATAATAAACTTAACTGTATAATATAACTTAAGATTTTAAAAAGGATACTATATATGGAAAATTTCAATTCATTATGTCATATGAGTTGATTTAAACAAATTTAAGGAAAAATTTTGTCATGAAATACTATATTTGACTTAGCCACTTCCCATTACTCATATGACTTAGTTTTAGTAAATTGTGAATATTCATATGTATGAGACGGACTAATATTACTTAATTTAGATAAAATTATAAAAGGCACTATGTAATAGACAATTTTCAACTAGTGAATTATGTACGACTTTTTTTCTTTACCACAACTTGTCAAGAATGGTTGCTGGAAAGACATGAATAAGACATTACCAAAGATGAATATGTAATGTAAATTGAACAAGTAATATTTATGGTAGCCACCATAACTTGTCTAAATTAACTTGTTTCATGATTAAGGAAAGAAAGAAAATTGTGAATATCGTAAAATTGGTCACGTAAATAATTAGTCACATCAAATTACTCTGCTTTGGACTTCGGGTGCAACTGGTAATGATCTGTATCCGATTGTCGAGGTATGTAAGAGATTTGCGAGGATCTCTCTCTCTCTCTCTCTCTCTCTCTTCCTCATCACTCCATTTTTAATCTCACATAAAACTCGAATGTGGCCTACCTCATTATCAAGAAAAAGGCAAAGAGTAACTATTGAATCGGAAGAAGGTATGTTTGTATACAAATATTTTTTTTTTTTACATATTATAGTATTTATCTTTATATATATATAATTTCCTTTATGTTGTTTTTGTATGTGGTTGTGTACATTATTGTTTCGATTTGTCTTAAAACTAGATTTCTTTGTTTACAAAATTGTTTGTTTTGCAAATTATTAAGCCTAATATTGCATAACTTATTTGCTTAATGTTAGGTACTAGTAGAGTTGGGATTATTTTAATCGTTCAGTGACTCATAAATATTTAAATTGATTTGTTATTTAAATAGGGAAAGGTTTATAATTACACAATTATTTCGCATCTAAATTAGGTTGTGGTTTGAAATTTAGAACTAATTCGTACCTAGACAAGGTTCTAATTTGGTAAATATGAATTTTGATATTTTTATTGTTATTTTTAATTTTTGTATATTGCATGTCATATACTAAAATCATTGTTTATTAGGGTTTGTTATTTTGAAGCTATGGTTCTAAGAGATACAATAGTTATTGTTTAAAAAAATTTATCAGAAGAAGGTGATATGTTTAGGTTTTTGATTTGTAATTGTTGAATTGACCTAGGTATGGATGCTTTGGAAGACGCACATCCCCTTTTCTCCAATCAAAACATATTGGTTACTCACATTTTGAGTCGGCTACAATGGGAAGATCTGCTAAAGGTTGAACTCACTTGCACCAAGTGGAGGGTATGGTGGAGGCTTAGGCATTATGGAGGTGTTACTTGGCCTAGTCAGAGGACTCTGACTGAGAATTGGATTCTGAGGGACATTCTCTTCAACAATGGGAGGGATTTACATGCCTGGATCAACAAGGACATGATTGTTTATTTTGATGGCTTTCCATGGCTGTTCATGGAAGATTAAATAGATGTAGTTTTAGTATTTTGGATGTTGGTTTTTGAAGGCATCATGACATAGATTGGATGTCTGTAAGAATGGATGTTCTTATTATGATATGCATGTGCTAGGAATTATTGGTTTTTTTTCGGTGGATAAACTGATATGATTTTTTACTTGTATGAATTTAGGATCATATTACAAAATTATTTTTGGATGATTTTTTACTTGTATGAATTTAGGATCATATTTTACAAAATGCACTTCATATAACTCAAGACATGCACTTCATATGAGATATGAAGTTTTAAAATTAAAGCACGCATCGCGTGCATGTATGGCTAGTAGTAGTAAAAAAACAGCATAACCGTATCTATATTATATGAAATGAACAAGTTACCAGAATAGGGAAAGGGTTGTTAATTAAAATAAAGTATAAGTTACATTTTCATATGGATAGAAGTTGAATAATAAAAAAAAATACTTCTTGATGGAATTAGGAGGAAAACGAAATATTGGGAATAAAAAAATTAGTTACTGATGGAAGTAGGAGAAAAACAAAGTAGTACTTTAGAAAAAGAGTGAAAAAAGAAGTTTTTATTTATCCCTTAAATTAGGGTGTTTGTGATAATGGTGAAGGAGAAATATGACTACATATAAATTTTGCATGTTACACTCCCCTTAAATTAGGGATGCTATAAATTTTTTTTAAGGAAAAAATATTTAGATGATAACTATTGGATTGTTTTTCCCTTTTTTTCTTAAATATCTTCCCTAGTTGCCATATATATTAGTTTTTTTAATGTGCAGGTTGGAAATAATATATTAGCTAAATCTGTTATTAAGGTTAGGGATATGATTTTTTTTAAAGAGAAAAGGTAAGGGGTATATTAAGGTAATAATTTCAATTTCGCAAATTAGCAATTGAAATTAAAATGGACAGTTAATAATAAACATACTACCAATGTGAATTTTGGATATTACATAAAGCGAAATCAACTTTAGTACTTGTTGGCAGTTTGGACACTCAACACAACATACGGGTTGTGCAGTGTCACTTCACTGAACTGCAAAATGCAATAATGATCTTAGTTGGTGTGGCCTAATTCACCACTCCATATAAATAAGAAGTCCTTATTCAGTCTATTTTTGTTCTCTTAAAAAACAAGTATTCTTTGCATATCTACATCACATTAGAACCTAAAACAAAACACAACTACGTTTAAGGAATAATGGGGTGGCCAGTTACAGAGAAGCGTCGAAGATTGTCCTATCTAGAAGGTATGTTATTCAATATCAGCATGCTTTTTGTTGTGGATTTGATTTCTTAGATTTATTATTTTTTAAACCTTATATGATTTGTTACATTAAAAAATCTTAAATGTTAATTCTTGTTTGGTCATTTCTCCGATTTTGTAGTATTAAATATTATGACTTTTTTTATATAGCCGCAAATAAATAATTGAAGGTGTTACTGTTTTATTATCAAATAGAGATAAGATGACTTTTTCTTAGTTGCAAACATACCTTTTTTTTATTATTGTTATTCCTAAAATTTTGACAGTTTTATTTAAAAATAACATGAAATGATTTTTTAAACTAAAAGATAAAAAATCTAATCTTTACAGTTTTTGTATAAGATATAATAAGATGAATTTTTATACATTCAAAAAACAAAAGAATTTTATGAAGTCTTATTGACATCCTTCTATTTAATGTTCCTCGTAGGGTTGACGGCCTTAGATGACGCTCATCCAATATGCAGAGATTGCGATCTACTAACATTCAACATTTTCACAAGGCTTGCTTGGGAAGATCGAAGAAATGTGGAAAAAACTTGCAAGATTTGGCGATAGTGGTGCAGTTATTTGCAATTTTGAAGCCATGGTTTACCCTTTTGATGGTCACCGTGACCAATTAAAGCAATGGATCATCAAGGACATCATTTACAACGATGGTCATGACTTCAAGGCGTGGTTGGAGAAAGACATGACTGCGTATTTTGATAGTTTTCCATTTTTGTTCAAGGAGGAGTAAAGTGTACAACGATTTGTTTTGCTCGGAATTCTTCGTTTTTTATGGTATTATTCTAAGGAAATATGTATGACAACTTTTATTTTATCAATAATATGGACGTATTTACTCAAATCAATGAAGTGGATGTTATTTTTGTTAGGTTTCATGTATTTTACTTTCGCTTACAATCTTATGTATTTTGTTAAGAATATCAAAATTATAGCATTATAAGATGTCGTTATAAAAAAAATCATGTTTGGACATGCAACGCAATTTTACATAGATCTAATCTTAAATATTGTGAATGGATATACAATTTTGTTGTTACAATTACTGGTTTATGGCATTGCCAAGGTGTATATGAACAAAACTACCCAATTCATTTATAAAGAATACTAGTTTTGAAGCCCGTGCGTTGCACTGGTTGTTTTATATTTTATTTTTTTGCAACTTTTTGGTTAACATTGTTGATCTTGTGTTGCTGTGAAATGAGATTTTTCAACACTATTGTATTTACATACTTCCTCCGTTTTAATTCTATTGCAACAATTACCACTTTGGGTAGTTTCATCTATTGGGACTACGCCACTTTTCGTATAAAAAAAAGCAACTATAGTTGACAATATTGTCTTTTGTTTAATGTTAATAAAACCATAATTAATTACTCAAATTGTCTCATAAAGTTGCATTTACTTTATTAAGGAATTACTTATCCCCTCCTCTAGTTAATTAAAAGGGTACCTCTATGCTAAAATTCCATTTTTTTTCATTTCCTTAAAAACCATGTCCAAAACCATTGTTAAAGAATATTGTGGTGGTCTTAAGTAACACAGGTAAGTATTATAATAGGTCTTTTCAACAAAAAGTTTTATTAGGTATTTCCTAACAAAATAGCTATTTTAATAGGTATTTCCTAACAGAATAGCTATAAAGAATAATTATATGTTTCTAAAGTTCAATTATACTTCGGAGATCACATAATTTTTTAAATAAAGGAATATTAACATTTTAAAACAACTGAACCTATTAAAATCTTAAAAATATGGAAATTTTCCTTTTAAAAAATTTTAGCTACATTTTACTACAATCTCATTGGAACCCAAATAACTATCATTAAATTACATGCTCTTAAAATTTACCTTTTGGTTTTATGTAAACTATTTTTTACAGGTAAATGTGATGAAGCTATTTCGTTTTAAATGGGACATGTCTTTTGGCCTTTAAGTTCATATGCCTTTTGGTGTGTGCTTTATATACTTCAATCCCATTTTCTTAAAAAACATAACCACCCACAAAATCAAACCTGCTTGCGCTATTTGCACTTATTCTACAATTTCACATAAACTTATTTACATCAAAATGAAGGATTCAAACAACATATTGAAGCACACTATGAACACTAGTGGAAAAAACGCTATATGTCACAACAAAACCGCTGCGGTCCTTAAGAGAACCGCAGCGGTAAATCGTCAAAAATTTGGGTGGGAAATTTGGCCTAACAAACCGCTGCGGTTATCATAAAACCGCAACGGTTAACAGTTAACCGCTGCGGTTCTCTATTAACGTTGCGGTTTTATGAACCGCCGCGGTTTATTTTGTTTTTTTTTCGCGTCAAAGAGGCCTGGCTCCCTCTCATCACTGTTAACTCCCTCCTTCCTTCCTTTAAAAAAAACGACCTCCCTCCCTCCTTCGACATTATTTCACGCAAGGGTTCACCACCACCACTGCCACCACTAGGTTCCACCACCATCACTGGGTTCCACCTGCCCCCGACCCCGACGACCACCAGTTACCGGCAACAAACCCACCGCTGCTGCGTCCTCCTCTCCAATTCGGTGGGTTTCAACCACAAACCCCACCGCTGCTCCGTGGCTGCACCTGCGTCCTCCTCTGTGGCTACACCACCGCCGCCGCACCTCCACCGTTCCTAAATACCTACATTCCTTCTCTACCTCTTCTTAGGTACCTAAAATTTCTTAACTTTTATTGTAATCTCATATTTGAAGCATCAAGTTATAATTATTTGTACTTTTATGAATAATTGTTAATGAAATTAGGTTGTATAATAGTTAAAGGGTGTAAATTTGATTGATTTGAGTTAATTATTTTATTTAAAGTAGTTAGTTTGATTTTTAGGTTAAAAAAACTAGGGCTTTGTTGTGGTTGCTATTTTTGTGGTTGTTGTTGTACTTGTAGTAGTAGTAGTAGCTATTGTTGTTGTTGTTGTTGTTGTTGTTGTTGTTGTTGTTGTTGTTGTTGTTGTTGTGGTAATTGTAGTACTTACTAACTAGTTAGGTTTGAACTTTAAACGTTGTTGTTGATTATTGGTTTAGATATTTAGTTTAGTTTAGCTTAGTTTAGTTTAGTTTTGTTTGAATTGCTAATTTATACTAATGTTAACTTTTAAACTTTGTTGTTGATTATTGAAGCTAGCTAGGGACGGATTGTTGAGCTCGATTTCCCTATTCACAACCTTGATATTGGTATGTTATCAATCATATTTAACTTTCTTTCATAGTAAATTGGTTTATATATATATATATATATATATATATATATATATATATATATATATGTGTGTGTGTGTGTGTGTGTGTGTGTGTGTGTGTGTGTGTGCAAATATGTATATATTTATCGTTGAATTGAGATTAGATGTAAAATGTTTTGTTGTTTTTAAAAACCTATGTTTGCATCATCATATCATATGCCTAGATACCCGTTCGAGACTTACTCATTAGGAGTAAGTCTTGAATAGTCCCCGGTTTGGGACTGTTCTTAGATGTTTAATCTCACTTAGGTGGTGAATGTATGTCTTTAGTTCGATTCTAGAGGAAAATCTTGGCTCGTCGTTTCCCTACTTTTGTTCTCTGGGTACATATGTAGATATAAATAACTATATATCTACATCGTGTACTTGGAGAACCGTAGGGAAATCTTCGCCGGATTTTCCGTAGATTCGAATCGAAGGCAATACATTCACTAGTGAGATTAGACATCTAAGGATGGGTTAGGTTGGAGTGATAAGGACCCTTGGAAAGCATGCCTAATTTCATTAAATATATATCTTGTATAAACTCTAATAATGTAGTGAAATTCGTCATTGACATTGGGTCCTTGTTGCTTGTGTTTAATTAGAGCTAGGTTTGGTTGAAATGAATCGTGCATGGATGTATGGTAGTCGTGACACGTGTGAATTCGTGGATGGGGTCTTTGAATTTTGTGATGTTGCATTAAGTCATCAGGCTGCAAAGGGAACCGAGGGGTTTTATTGTCCTTGTGTTGATTGTGGTAATGTGAGCATCGTTAGTAGCATTGAGTCACTTAGGGAGCATATCTTTCGTCGCGGGTTTAGACAAGACTACTATGTATGGGTTTGGCACGGTGAGGAGGGTATGTATGATGGTCGAAATGCCATTGTTAACGATGTGCATGAAGAAGGTGAGTTTGATGTCATTGAGAATGACAACATCGAGGATGAATATGAGGATATTCAAGTAGAAGATGATGATGATGAAGGGGATCATATCGAGGAGATGATGGCGGGGGTAGATCATTGTGGCAAACGGCCTCGTATTTTTGAGTGCATGGACGGGGCATCTCGAAAACCGTTGTATCCCGGTTGTACGAGGTACACCAAGCTGACGGCGGTGATAACCCTCTTTAATATCAAGACGAAAGCTGGTATAAGTGACTCTTGTTTCACTTCCTTGTTGCAAGCATTTGGTGATATGTTGTCGGACGACCATGAACTACCCAAGTCGAACTACTATGCTAAGAAACTGATGTGTCCCTTCGGTTTAGAGTACCAGAGGATACATGCTTGTCCAAACGATTGTGTGCTATATCAAAATGAATATGAAAATATGGATGAGTGTCCTCGATGTGGGAAGTCGCGTTACAGGCGCGCAGGGGTTGCTGATAAGAAAGGTCCTGCAACAAAGGTGATGTGGTATCTTCCGATTATACCACGATTCAAGCGCATGTTTTCAATCAAAAAAGATGCTAAGAACTTGAGGTGGCATGCAGAACGAAGGAAAAAGGATGGTTTTATAAAACATCCGGCTGATTCTCCTGAGTGGAAAGGTATCAACCATTGTCATAAGACCTTCGGTGCCGAGGATAGAAATTTGAGGCTTGGCCTATGCACGGATGGAATGAACCCATTTGGCAATCTTAGTTCTCAACATAGTACGTGGCCGGTTCTTCTAGTTATATACAACTTGCCTCCTTGGTTGTGCATGAAACGCAAATACATCATGTTGTCGATTCTTATTTCAGGGCCGAAACAGCCTGGAAACGACATAGATGTCTACCTCCAGCCACTTGTTGATGATTTGAGAAAAATGTGGGATGAAGGAGTTTCTGTGTATGACGCACATGCTGATGAGGTATTCACATTGCATGCCATGCTTTTATTCACTCTTAATGACTATCCTGCTTATGGGAACTTATCCGGGTACAAGAACAAAGGGAAGAAAGCATGCCCGATTTGCCTGGACGACACATCATCTAAATACATTACTACTTGTCACAAAGATGTTTATATGCGCACCCGAAGGTTCCTTCGACGCGACCATCCTTATCGTAATAAGAAGAAGGCATTCGATGGAACAGTTGAGGAAGGGGTTGCTCGTAGACCATTGACTGGTATTGAGGTTTATGATCAAGTCAAGGGTATTAAAACAATATTCGGCAAAGGAGCGAGTGTTGGTGATAAGGGACTTTGGAAAAAGGAGTCTATTCTGTGGAAACTTCCATATTGGAGAGATCTAGAGGTTAGACATTGTCTCGACGTCATGCACATAGAGAAAAATGTATGTGACGCCATTCTGGGGACACTTATGAATATTCCACATAAGACAAAGGATAGCAAAGGGGTGCGACTGTATCTGGAAAGTGAGGGGCTTCGACTAGAACTATGGGCTCAAAAGAGGGACACTAAGAAAAGAAAGAAAAAAGAGAAAGTGTCTGGAAAAGGAAAAGGAAAGGGAAAAGAAAAGGAACAGGAAGAAGGGTCGCTGCAGGAATTGAAAGAAAAGGAAAGAAAACGGTGAAGGATGATGATAGGAACTATTTACCTCCCGGCTTGCTACACACTCTATCTAGAGCCGAGAAGCGTCTTTTTTGCGAGTGTTTGTACAACATTAAGGTTCCATCAGGGTACTCATCGAACATGAAAAGATTTGTTACCTTAGACGGTGAGTTGAAATTATCGAGCATGAAGTCTCATGATTGTCATGTAATGATGCAAGTATTCTTACCGATCGCAATTCGAGGGATATTGCCGAAACATGTGAGACATACCATAACAGAGCTGTGTTCTTTTTTCAATACTATATGTAGCAAAACGTTACAACCCTCGAAGCTTGATGCTCGCAGCTAGCGTGATATAGACTTTGTGCAAGTTTGAGATGTACTTCCCACTCGCTTTCTTCGACATTATGGTCCATTTGGTTGTACATCTAGTTCGAGAAATTAAGCTATGTGGTCCGGTGTTTTTGAGGTGGTGCTATCCCTTTGAGCGACATATGGGCTCTTTGAAAGATAAAGTAAGGAATCCAGCGCAAACCGTAAGGAAGTATAATTCGGGGATTGTGAGTGAAGAGGTCGGTAATTTTGTGGGTCGAGTTCTTAACTAATGTTGATCCTATTGGACTTCCTACATCTCGACACGAGGGCAGACTCGCGGGTAAAGGTACACTTGGCTCCAAAATAATGGTACCTCCTGTTGAAAGGCGCATACAAGCACACTTATTTGTATTGTAGCATATGGTACAGGTGCATCCGTACTTGGATGAGCATTTGGAGGAGTCATGCGTGACCGTAATCCGGTAAAGGGACTAGAGCATTGATGCGGTTGCATAATAAGACGTTTATTGATTGGTTCCATAACCGAATAATGCGTGAAGTAGATTCCAATGTTTCGAAACTCGAAGTGGCTAGCATTTGGTCCTCGAGAAGCCGTGCACTCCTATGAGGGTTATGATGTTAACGGATATACGTATTGGATAGATCGTCAAGATCAAAAGTCGAGATCTCTCCCGGAATAGTGGTGTTTCAAGAGAGGCATCATCTACACAGTATGCAAGTGCCAAAGACAAGTCTCCAATTGATGCTAGATTGTTATACTATGGACGAGTTCAAGATATATGGGAGCTTGACTACTCTGGTTTCACGATCTGCTTATTTCGATGCAAGTGGGTTGAGTATAACCGGCGTTACATAAGAAAAGATGACCCTTGTGGATTTACTCTTGTAGACTTGGGTCGGTTGCGTGATAGTGAAGAGCCATTCGTGCTTGCATCACAAGTTAAGCAAGTATTCTACGTAACTGACCCTTCTGATAACAAGTGGTCAATTGTTGTTCCGGGAAAAAGAAGTATACTCGGAGTTGGTGATGTTGAGGATGAGGAGGAGTATGATGCATTTGAAGACACCCCGCCTTTCACCATTCCCAACTCCGATGTCACTGATGCGGAGTTAGCGACAAGTTACATGCGTGCAGATCACGGGGAAGGGATAATGGTTGATACTTCAAATGAAGGTGGCAAAAGTAAACAATAGGCTCGACTTATTTGGTTCCAATTCCGGCTTTCGGCTTTGCAATGTCATTTTACTTTATTTTTCGCTTTTAGCCGCATGTAATGTCATGTATAGTTCTTATTACTGTATATATATGTATTTCAATCAACTAAACTCGCTTCACATGTATTGAAACCCATTTTGGGTAAGTGAATGTCATTTCGGGCCAATTTCGGCTTTTCAACCTCAATTAACTTAATTTCTCGCTTTTAGCCGCATGTTAGGTCATGTATAGTTCTTATTAGTATATATATGTATTACAATCAACTAAACTCGCTTCACATGTATTGAAACCCATTTTGGGTAAGTGAATGTCATTTCGAGCCAATTTCGGCTTTTCAACCTCAATTAACTTAATTTCTCGCTTTTAGCCGCATGTTAGGTCATGTATAGTTCTTATTAGTATATATATATGTATTACAATTAACTAAACTCGCTTCACATGTATTGAAACCCATTTTGGGTAAGTGAATGTCATTTCGGGCCAATTTCGGCTTTTCAACCTCAATTAACTTAATTTCTCGCTTTTAGCCGCATGTTAGGTCATGTATAGTTCTTATTAGTATATATATATGTATTACAATTAACTAAACTCGCTTCACATGTATTGAAACCCATTTTGGGTAAGTGAATGTCATTTCGGGCCTATTAGAGTCACTTAAAGTCGGGTCACATGATTTGAAAACCGAATTGGGTAGATGAATGTCGTTTAGGGTGTAATTATGGACTCGTTTTTTTTGGGGGAGAGGGACTGTGCAAGGGGTCTTGTGTGCTGGGTGGGACAGTGAAGGGGGGCAGTGAAGGGGGGCTGTGGAAGGGGGGACGGTGAAGGGGGTCAGGGGGGGCCTGGGGGGGAGTGTGCAAGGCGGGGGAGTGTGCGGGCGGGGAAGGAGTGTGCAGGGCGGGGGAGTGTGCGGGGGCGGGGCGGGGGGGGGTCAATGGGGGGAGTGAAGGGGGTCGTGCAGGGGGGTGCGGGGGTGGGGGGAGTGTGCGGTGAGGGTGGGGTTGTGCAAGGGGGGGCAAAGTGAAGGGGGCCGTGGCAGGGGCCGTGAAGGGGGCGGTGGGGGGGCAAGTGAAGGGGGCTAGTGAAGGAGTTGGGGGGGGGCGGGGGGGGGGGCATGTGGGGGCAAGTGAAGGGGGCCAGAGAAGGGGGGTCGTGCAGGGGGGCAATGAAGGGGGGAGTGTGCGGTTCGGCGGGGGAATGTGCAAGGAGGGGGGGCTGTGCGGGGGGGGCAGTCAAGGGGTGGGGGTTGTGCAGGGGGTTTCTAATCATATGTTTGATTAATCTTACGCGTTTCTAATATCGTTTTTTAAAATTTCAGGAGTTTTAAACATGGTCCGAGATGATGTGATTGTGGAGGAAGAAACCGATGATGATTATGATAAGTCATTGGATGATGATGATGAGTATGATGCGGAGAAGGAGAACGATAAAGGTGACCCGGAAGACATAGCGCATGATGAGGAGACGCGCTTGCGTGAAAGGGAACTTCACTTGGCTGAAATTAATGAGGAGCTAGCCGATAAGGCTCCCCCCATTGACAACAATGCTAGGGAAGATTATCCTTGTACTTCATCCGTCATTGTGCCACACAAAAATGCGGGGAAAGAGGTTCTTAGTACCAAAACTCCAAGTAAAGTTGCAACAAAGAAGCGGAAAGGAAGGGGTGCGACCAAGGGATTGAATTATAACACCCCTATGACCCTCGAGTATGATGATATGGGTCAACCTTGTGGTCAATGGCGTAAAAAGTGTGGGCAGCATTTAGGGTTATGTGTGCGCAAACTGAGCATTTTGGTGGGGTGGAAAGATGTGCCCGATGCAATGAAGAAATCATTATGGGAAGACACTTGTGTAAGTTTATTTTTTAACTGAATTACTTTTATTTCCGGCATTTAGGGGCATGTTAGGTCATATATAGTTCCAATAGGTACATATATAACTATAAGAGTCAATTAAACTCCACTTATATGCGTTGAAACACATTTTGGGTAAATGAAGGCCATTTCGGGCCGATTTTGGCCTTTACACTCCAATTCACTTAGTTTTTTGCATTTAGCCGCATGTTAGGTCATATATAGTCCCAATAGGTACATATATAACTATAAGAGTCAATTAAACTCCACTTATATGCTTTGAAACACATTTTGGGTAAATGAAGGCCATTTCGGGCCGATTTTGGCTTTTACACTCCAATTCACTTAGTTTTTTGCATTTAGCCGCATGTTAGTCATATATAGTCCCAATAGGTACATATATAACTATAAGAGTCAATTAAACTCCACTTATATGCTTTGAAACACATTTTGGGTAAATGAAGGGCAATTTCGGGCTGATTTTGGGCTTTACACTCCAATTCACTTAGTTTTTTGCATTTAGCAGCATGTTAGGTCATATATAGTCCCAATAGGTACATATATAACTATAAGAGTCAATTAAACTCCACTTATATGCTTTGAAACACATTTTGGGTAAATGAAGGCCATTTCGGGCCAATTTTGGCCTTTACACTCCAATTCACTTAGTTTTTTGCATTTAGCCGCATGTTAAGTCATATATAGTCCCAATAGGTACATATATAACTATAAGAGTCAATTAAACTCCACTTATATGCTTTGAAACACATTTTGGGTTACTTTTTGTTTGTTTCTTGTTTTTATAGAATACGTTCCATATTACTCATAATGAGGAAAAAAAGGCGGCGTTTCTATCCACGGTGGCCGAAAGATTTAGAGCTTTCAAAAGCAAACTAGTGAGTGGGTGGATCACGAAACGGAGAAAGAGGACTATAAAGAGGAGGAAAATTCAAAAATCAAAGCAAAATGTGGGTGAGACGGACAAGGAGGCCGAAAAAGAAACAGAAAAGGAAGGGGGGGAGCAGGAAGATACATTTCAACCGGATTCTTTGCCTCATCAGATTTGGGGACATATAAAACCAGAAGATTGGGAGGCATTTGTTGCCCAAAATACTACGCCGGAGATGGTGGTAAGTATTGCACTTTAAACTATATATATTCGACTTTGCATGTTCACTTTCAATACAATTACATGTGTTTTCTAATTGCCCATGTGAATTTATAGGCTAAGCGTGAGAAACATTCACTCAGTGGAAGACAGAGGAAGCACTACCATCATATGGGTTCCCATACTTATGCGAGCGCGAGAAAGTTGTGGATTGACGAGAAATTTTACCCTTCTACCGATACAACCACAACGCCGTCTTATAGCTCTAAGGTCGCGCCGTCTGTCAAAGTTGATCGTGTCGCTGATTGGTGGTGCTCCTTGCATAGGCGTGATATCAACAATCAAATGACTATTTCAGATCCGGGAACCTTGAAGATAGCCAATGCAGTTGTAAGTACATGCACTACCAATCCCCCACCCCCATGCACACTCCCCCCCACCCCCGCACACCGCCCCCCCACACCGCCCACACCCCTAACAATCCCCCCACCTCCCCGCACAGCCCCCCACGCCCGCACACTCCCCCCCCACACTGCCCACACCCCTAACAATCCCCCCACCCACTGCACACCGCCCCCCCGCACACTTCCACCCCACTACACACCGGCCTCGCACACTCCCCCCACCCCCGCACACTCCCCCGCACACCGCCCCCACCCCCGCACACTCCCACCCCAATGCACACTCCCCGCACACCGCCCCCACCCCCGCACACCGCCCCCACCCCCGCACACTCCCACCCCACCGCACTCCCCACACTCCCCGCACACGCCCCCACTCCCCGCACACCGCCCCTCCACCCCCGCACACTCCCACCCCACCGCACACTCCCCACACTCCCCGCACACCGCCCCCACTCCCGCACACCGCCCTCCACCCCCGCACACCGCCCCCACTCCCCGCACGCCCCCACCCCCGCACACAACCCCCACTCCCTGCTCCCCCGCCGCACACCGCCCCCCACCCCCGCCACACCGCACACCGCCCCCACCCTCGCTCCGCCCCACATGGCCGCCCCCATCCCCGCCACGCCGCTAATGATGTTGAATTTTTTTTTTTAAACTTACCGTTGTTAATTTCTCTATAGATGGGGCTCAAGCAAAAAGAGGTTAGCGGCGAGTTCACTCCCCAAGGCAACAAAGATGCCCTTTATGAGACTTTGGGAAAGGACTCGTTTGAGGGGTTTAGGCGGTATTCGTCTAGGTGTGACAAAAGCGTATTCTAAAGATTACTCCGTGGGTACAAAATCACGCTCTCAACCACATGATATGGAAGCTATGACACAAGCTATTCGGGAGAAGCTTACCGATGAAATTGCGGAGAAAGTCACGGAGAAACTCACGGAGAGTTTCAACGCGGTCCTCTCACAGTTTGGTTTACCGGCGATACATCAACCTAAACTGGATCGTCTTTTGGAGGACAAAGCTAGCCATCCTAACACACAAAAATCCCCACCATCTATACTTGAGTTAGAGGTAACTATTATCCTTATAATTTTTAAAACTAAGTAACATGTTATATTCTCAGAATTCGCATGTTCGTAACCTCAATTTCATTTACTTTTTGAAGGAAGAAACGCCTTGCCGCTTTTACTAGATGTAAAAGATGAGGGTTTGATTGTGGTGGCTGTAGGAAATGCACAACCACGAAGTGAACGAGCAATAGTCCATCATGAGCCTGTGGACAATGAGCACTTGGCGGTTAGTGTAGTCACCATTATTCCTGGTTACGAAGACTTTGCTCTTCCGCTGCCTAAACCGTCAATTGATATAAATGTCTTGACCGACGCTCGTGGTGGTTATGTGTTGTGGCCATCGGCATGGGTGAGGTTTTCAGACGAGGTAAATTGAAGCAACTTAAATCCATATTCATAATGATTTGTTTCATACCTACCTACTAACTAAGTTGAATGTTTTTACCGTTGAATTATTAGGTTTTGGAGAGAATAAACAAGCCCAAGGAAAGCAAGGCGGACTCACCTCCTCTAGAGAAGGCGAAGAAGGGTTCAGAGAAGAAGGGTTCAAGCGGGCTAAAGAAGGTCATTTCGGGCAAAGGAATGCAAGATTCAAGTCACCAAGAAAAACCAACTACATATACTTGGATCGAGAAACCAAAGATCGAGTGTCTCACTAAGGCATGCATATGGCTACATGCAAATGTGCGTGATATGTCGGATGATGCACCTCTCGAGGTGAATTTGGGTACCACGCAATTCAACTACTTTGAGGATACATCGACATGGGTGTCTAAGGGTGATTTGAAAGAGTTCCTTTGCGGAGAGATGCTGAATGTTTCCTTGATTCAAGTCTTCATGAGGTAAAACATTTGTACTTTTGAAGTAAATAAAAATGATTTGCAATATACAATAATATATTTATGTTACGAAGTTGGTTGTGCTTTAAAGATTACTCCAAGATGATTGTGGAAGCAAGAGCATACAAGAGCAATTTGGGTGGTTATGTCCAAATTTCACCCGAGCCGACAATTGTTTGCAAAACACAAATGAGGTGAAGGAGTATATTTGGCTATGTATTAAAACATCTCTACGTGCACAACATAAGTTCATACTTGCCCCTTGTTTTGAAGAGTATAGTTCTTAACCTTGTATCTATTTTTACCACTTTAATTATCATTATATATACAATAGAAGTACTCACATGATTGCTTCCTAACTTTTTTGGCATTTTAGTCTTCATTGGTCGCTCGTTGTGATTTGTCCTTCAAACAACACAGTATATCATTTTGATTCTATAGCTCAAGATCCACCACGACACTTATTCCTCAAATCATGCATAAATAGGTATATTTGTTATTTAAAATGCTAATAAGCATTACACTTTTTACTAATTTCATTCTTTGGCCACTTCTCACATGAAATTAACTTAACTACAGTTCTTTGAAGAAATTTATGAGCACGGGAAAAATAGCTGAATGGAAAGCAATGAAGGTAATACATATTAGTTAAGCTACGTACTTCTTTCTTTTAGCAAAAAACAACCATGTATGTTAATTACATGATTTTTTATGTAATTCTATGATTAGTGTGCTCAGCAACCAGGGGGAACCGAGTGTGGCTACTATGTATTGAGGTTCATGTTCGATATAGCCTCAAGTTGCAAGGAAGTCGGGGATATTGAGAAGGCATATATATATATATATATACATATAAAACTAATATACGTAGCTTAATTTAAAGTCGATTTTGGCCTCTTAAGCTCAATTCACTTAGTTTTGTTTTCTTTCCGCCTTTAGCCGCATGTTAAGTCATATATAGTTCCAATAGGTACATATATAACTATAAGAGTCAATTAAAGTTCACCCATATGCTTTGAAACCCATTTTGGGTAAATGAAGGCCATTTCGGGCCGATTTTGGAATTCGAAGCTCATTTCACTTAGTTTCCCGCATTTAGCCATATGTTAGGTCATATATAGTTCCAATAGGTACATATATAACTATAAGAGTCAATTAAAGTTCACTCATATGCTTTGAAACACATTTTGGGTAAATGAAGGCCGTTTCGGGCCGATTTTAGCCTTCGAAGCTCATTTCACTTAGTTTCCCGCATTTAGCCACATGTTAGGTCATATATAGTTCCAATAGGTACATATATAACTATAAGAGTCAATTAAAGTTCACTCATATGCTTTGAAACCCATTTTGGGTAAATGAAGGCCGTTTCGGGCCGATTTTAGCCTTCGAAGCTCATTTCAATTAGTTTCCCGCATTTAACCACATGTTAGGTCATATATAGTTCCAATAGGTACATATATAACTATAAGAGTCATTTATAGTTCACTCATATGCTTTGAAACCCATTTTGGCTAGATGAAGGCCGTTTCGGGCCGATTTTGGCCTTCGAAGCTCATTTCACTTAGTTTCCGGCATTTAGCCACATGTTAGGTCATATATAGTTCCAATAGGTACATATATAACTATAAGATCAATTATAGTTCACTCATATGCTTTGAAACCCATTTTGGGTAAATGAAGGCCGTTTCGGGCCGATTTTAGCCTTCGAAGCTCATTTCACTTATTTTCCGGCATTTAGCCACATGTTAGGTCATATATAGTTCCAATAGGTACATATATAACTATAAGAGTCAATTATAGTTCACTCATATGCTTTGAAACCCATTTTGGGTAAATGAAGGCCGTATCGGGCCGATTTTGGCCTTCGAAGCTCATTTCACTTAGTTTCCCGCATTTAGCAACATGTTAGGTCATATATAGTTCCAATAGGTACATATATAACTATAAGAGTCAATTATAGTTCACTCATATGCTTTGAAACCCATTTTGGGTAAATGAAGGCCGTTTCGGGCCGATTTAAGCCTTCGAAGCTCATTTCACTTAGTTTCCGGCATTTAGCCACATGTTAGGTTATATATAGTTCCAATAGGTACATATATAACTATAAGAGTCAATTATAGTTCACTCATATGCTTTGAAACCCATTTTAGGTAAATGAAGGCCGTATCGGGCCGATTTTGGCCTTCGAAGCTCATTTCACTTAGTTTCCCGCATTTAGCAACATGTTAGGTCATATATAGTTCCAATAGGTACATATATAACTATAAGAGTCAATTATAGTTCACTCATATGCTTTGAAACCCATTTTGGGTAAATGAAGGCCGTTTCGTGCCGATTTTGGCCTTCGAAGCTCATTTCACTTAGTTTCCCGCATTTAGCCACATGTTAGGTCATATATAGTTCCAATAGGTACATATATAACTATAAGAGTCAATTATAGTTCACTCATATGCTTTGAAACCCATTTTGGGTAAATGAAGGCCGTTTCGGGCCGATTTTGGCCTTCGAAGCTCATTTCACTTAGTTTCCCGCATTTAGCCACATGTTAGGTCATATATAGTTCCAATAGGTACATATATAACTATAAGAGTCAATTAAAGTTCACTAATATGCTTTGAAACCCATTTTGGGTAAATGAAGGCCGTTTCGGGCCGATTTTAGCCTTCGAAGCTCATTTCACTTAGTTTCCCGCATTTAGCAACATGTTAGGTCATATATAGTTCCAATAGGTACATATATAACTATAAGAGTCAATTATAGTTCACTCATATGCTTTGAAACCTATTTTGGGTAAATGAAGGCCATTTCGGGCCGATTTTGGCCTTCGAAGCTCATTTCACAAAGTTTCCGGCATTTAGCCACATGTTAGGTCATATATTGTTCCAATAGGTACATATATAACTATAAGAGTCAATTATAGTTCACTCATATGCTTTGAAACCCATTTTGGGTAAATGAAGGTCGTTTCGTGCCGATTTAAGCCTTCGAAGCTCATTTCACTTAGTTTCCGGCATTTAGCCACATGTTAGGTCATATATAGTTCCAATAGGTACATATATAACTATAATAGTCAATTATAGTTCACTCATATGCTTTGAAACCCATTTTGGGTAAATGAACGTCGTTTCAGGCCGATTTTGGCCTTCGAAGCTCATTTCACTTAGTTTCCCGCATTTAGCCACATGTTAGGTCATATATAGTTCCAATAGGTACATATATAACTATAAGAGTAAATTAAAGTTCACTCAAATGCTTTGAAACACATTTTGGTTAAATGAAGGCCGTTTCGGGCTGATTTTAGCCTTCGAAGCTCATTTCACTTAGTTTCCCGCATTTAGCCACATGTTAGGTCATATATAGTTCCAATAGGTACATATATAACTATAAGAGTCAATTAAAGTTCACTCATATGCTTTGAAACCCATTTTGGGTAAATGAAGGCCGTTTCGGGCCGATTTTAGCCTTCGAAGCTCATTTCACTTAGTTTCCCGCATTTAGCCACATGATAGGTCATATATAGTTCCAATAGGTACATATATAACTATAAGAGTCAATTATAGTTCACTCATATGCTTTGAAACCCATTTTGGCTAAATGAAGGCCGTTTCGGGCCGATTTTGGCCTTCGAAGCTCATTTCACTTAGTTTTCGGGATTTAGCCACATGTTAGGTCATATATAGTTCCAATAGGTACATATATAACTATAAGAGTCAATTATAGTTCACTCATATGCTTTGAAACCCATTTTGGGTGAATGAAGGTCGTTTCGGGCCGATTTTAGCTTTCGAAGCTCATTTCACTTAGTTTTCGGCATTTAGCCACATGTTAGGTTATATATAGTTCCAATAGGTACGTATATAACTATAAGAGTCAATTATAGTTCACTCATATGCTTTGAAACCCATTTTGGGTAAATGAAGGCCGATTTGGGCCGATTTTGGCTTTCGAAGCTCATTTCACTTAGTTTCCCGCATTTAGCCACATGTTAGGTCATATATAGTTTAGAATAGGTACATATATAACTATAAGAGTCAATTATAGTTCACTCATATGCTTTGAAACCCATTTTGGGTTAATGAAGGCCATTTTGGGCCGATTTTGGAATTCGAAGCTCATTTCACTTAGTTTCCCGCATTTAGCCACATGTTAGGTCATATATAGTTCCAATAGGTACATATATAACTATAAGAGTCACTTAAAGTTCACTCATATGCTTTGAAACCCATTTTGGGTAAATGAAGGCCATTTCGGGTCGATTTTTGGAATTCGAAGCTCATTTCACTTAGTTTCCCACATTTAGCCACATGTTAGGTCATATATAGTTCCAATAGGTACATATATAACTATAAGAGTCAATTAAAGTTCACTCATATGCTTTGAAACACATTTTGGTTAAATGAAGGCCGTTTCGGGCTGATTTTAGCCTTCGAAGCTCATTTCACTTAGTTTCCCGCATTTAGCCACATGTTAGGTCATATATAGTTCCAATAGGTACATATATAACTATAAGAGTCAATTAAAGTTCACTCATATGCTTTGAAACCCATTTTGGGTAAATGAAGGCCGTTTCGGGCCGATTTTAGCCTTCGAAGCTCATTTCACTTAGTTTCCCGCATTTAGCCACATGTTAGGTCATATATAGTTCCAATAGGTACATATATAACTATAAGAGTCAATTAAAGTTCACTCATATGCTTTGAAACCCATTTTGGGTAAATGAAGGTCGTTTCTGGCCGATTTTAGCCTTCGAAGCTCATTTCACTTAGTTTCCCGCATTTAGCCACATGTTAGGTCATATATAGTTCCAATAGGTACATATATAACTATAAGAGTCAATTATAGTTCACTCATATGCTTTGAAACCTATTTTGGGTAAATGATGGCCGTTTCGGGCCGATTTTGGCCTTCGAAGCTCATTTCACTTAGTTTCTGGCATTTAGCCACATGTTAAGTCATATATTGTTTCAATAGGTACATATATAACTATAAGAGTCAATTATAGTTCACTCATATGCTTTGAAACCCATTTTGGGTAAATGAAGGTCGTTTCGGGCCGATTTTAGCCTTCGAACCTCATTTCACTTAGTTTCCGGCATTTAGCCACATGTTAGGTCATATATAGTTCCAATAGGTACATATATAACTATAAGAGTCAATTATAGCTCACTCATATGCTTTGAAACCCATTTTGGGTAAATGAAGGCCGTTTCGGGCCGATTTTGGCCTTCGAAGCTCATTTCACTTAGTTTCCCGCATTTAGCCACATGTTAGGTCATATATAGTTCCAATAGGTACATATATAAGTATAAGAGTCAATTAAAGTTCACTCATATGCTTTGAAACCCATTTTGGGTAAATGAAGGCCATTTCGGGCCGATTTTGGCCTTCGAAGCTCACTTCACTTAGTTTCCCGCATTTAGCCACATTTTAGGTCATATATAGTTCCAATAGGTACATATATAACTATAAGAGTCAATTATCTAAGGTCTTACTCAAATTAAAACTGATATTATTATGTGTGTTTCCTTATGTTTAAGGTATTCAACCAAAGGGAGAGTTCTTTCACCACAACCGAGATAAACGAGGTTCGAGATTTGCTAGCAGACTACCTTACCGAAGTTTGCATGGGAAGATGATGCCGCGACTTTGAGTTTATTTGTTCTTATTGTTCTACTTGCTAGTTATTTAGGTACAATAATATAATTGATGTTTATTTTGGATTTTAGTACTTAGTACAACTTCATTTGTAGTACATTCTCCAAATTTTATATTTATATATATATTAATTTGACTTGTATACGACGCGCTTGTGGGATTTGTGTCAACTATAGCAGGTTAGATATAATAAAATATTATATATATACAAATATATATATATATATATATATATATATATATATATATATATATATATATATATATATATATAACATTAACTGATGCGGTTTACTATGAAAACCGCATCAGTTAATGTTCCAATGCATACAAAGAGGTTGGCGGCAAAGAATAAACCGTTGCGGTTCCAAGGCGAAACCGCAGCGGTTTGTGCTTTGCCGCTGCGGTTCACAACCGCAGCAGGTTTTTTATGAAAACTGCTGCTAGTCCAACCGTTGCGGGCCAAAACCGCAGCGGCAAGCCCGATTTTGACCGCAGCGGTTGGACTTTATTCCACTAGTGGAAATTTCCAAGAGATCGTCAAGAACAAAACCATAACTAATTAGTTGTCTACCTAGTGAAATTCTAATCGACATTATTGGACGGTTAGCAAAGGATTCTCCATCAGATATCCTGAATTGCAAATTGAGGTGTAGTATGTATGATTTGGTTTTTTGTTTTTACCAAATGCATTAACAGTCATGTTTATTCTTTTCAACCTGTTTGTTTATTGGTTGCACAATTGTAAAACACTAAACAGGATATGTGGTGAAGACAAGGTTCTTCAACAGGTTAATCTTGAGCCCTTAGTCGGACTAATGTACAAAGATTATACGAATGCCTACAAATTTTATATGGACTGCGAACAGTGCAACAATCCTCAAGCGCTAGTGCACTTTGCAATGGTATATGTCAATAACTTGTACGAATAACACGTTGTTAACTGTTTTACACGTCCATTACTTGTCTTATTTTTCTTAATAACTGTTGTAGAAAAAGATTTTTACCTACAATGAGTTCGAAGAGGGAATCAGTATGTTGGAGAAGGCGTGTGCACAAGGCCATATGGTGGCAACGTATGTTTTAGCCAATATTTTTATATGCAACAAAGATGTGGAAGTAAACAAAAAGGGTTATGAAATGATTGTCAATATTAGAAGACAATTCGGTAAGGTTGGTATTAGAGAATGTGAAGACAAAACCTTGATGCTCTTCGTAAGAGTATGGAAGAACTATAAAATCAAGGTGGAATCCAACCGTCTGATTTCATGTGACAAGCACGAAGAACATTTAAAGAAGTTTGATTTTTGGGAAACGGGTGCTTACCCTTGTGCAAAGGATAATGAATTCAACTGTGACGTTTGCCTGTGTGATCGACAAGTTTATTTTTTTGTTAGGCACGCGTGTTAGATTATAGTTGGAACTATTTAGATTTTTCAATACTGTAATAGAATCTTTATGTCACATTCCAATTTCATTCTAAAAAGCATTCTATTTTGTGTTTTTATTAGTACAACTGATTCCAACATTAGCATTGATATATATTTTGTTAATTCATCATCATTTAATGGTTCATATATATTTATGCTAAAAGTTATATACTAATAATTTGATGGGAACAATTTTGTTGGAGTTATGAAGTACATTTTCGTTGGTTTACCAACTAGCTAAGTATAATGCGAAATTGCTAGCAAGTGCTTCTTTTGCACAATTGGAGTTGCTAAGCCAATATGATTGACCTAACTATGTGGGCCCATGTGGCAATTATGGTATAATGACTAAAATCTATATCATACTCTACGAAAAAAATTATCTTACTTTAAGTGGGACCTACTCAAGCAACAAGTATATTGGCTAACCATTGAGGGAGTTTTGGCTTAAAGTTGAGTTAGCTAGAAAAACCTAGGTGGCACTCATTTTCCCTTTATTATTTTTAAACTAATATATTTTTAGGTGATGTACTTTTCCTTTATAATTAGGGGTATAATGGTGAAAAATAGTGGACACAGAAGTCCCCAAAAGTTACCAAATATAATACAGATTGGTTTTTATTTTATATTTGACAGCAATAGATTGGTAGGTTAAATATATATTTATCTTATTGGAAAAAAAAAATTTGAAAAATTTCTTAAATTTGGCAGTTATATTTTGGAAATTACATAATCTATTAACAGTTGATTAAATTTTGAACGCATATCAATCTTTTAAAAATCTTAAAACTTTGGAATTTTTCCTTTTTAAAATTTTAGGTAAAAGCGCTAAGAATTCAAGAAACCGCCATCAAGGGAATTAAATTCTTGTTAACCAAACAAAAAAGGGAATTAAATTTGTCACTATTATGCTCTGCCTTCCAAAATACCTTTACTTTCTCTCTCTCCATTAATTAACTTTGTTTATTTCCTTGTCACTGAACTCCGAGAAAGTATCATCAAAATTTGGAACCAGCAACGGCGGCGGGGTCATTCATCGGTGTAAAGGTACAGTATTTTCAGTTGGAAAAAAATTTCACATCCACCACTTATTTGTATTTTATGTTGTTTTGCAAATCATAAAAGAAGAAGAATTGTTTCTCAAATCTTGTGTACATCGGTTTGAAAGCAATGGACTTCGTAATTGAAGTGCAATTGGATTTTAGGTGTTTGTAGCATATCAGGAGTGGAGTTGGGTTCGTGTTTGAAGCCAAAGACTGTTGATGCATGCCTTAAATTGAAATTGTACTCATAATTATGAACTGCATAGATGTTGTTTTGTTTATAATATTAGTGTTTGAAATTGGTTTTCGGTTGGCCTGAATGTTTGTTTGTTGGGTTGCAATTCATCAAGATTTCACCCAGCAATTGTTGTTGCTTTATTGTTAGTTTTCGTACCAATTTGTGATCAACAATTAATATGTTTTATTTAACTGAAGTATATGCAAACCACGTAGTTAGATCTAAACTAACAAGAAACATCCCTCGAGAAAATATATGTAAGAGTAATTGAAGCATGAGGATGAATAATAGTAGTTAACAATTGGGTGAATAGTTAGTATTATTTAATAATGTAAAGTGCAAAATATGGAGGATTTTTCCTGAGGTATCATCTGACCAACAAAATTCAAGGGTATTCATATTTTTCTAAGTTGTTTCCAATATAAGATTTGGCCATTACTTTACATTATCATGCTATGCTCAGCATACTGAACTCTGAAATGTTTTATAATTCCAGAACTACTAGCAATTTCAAGAATGTCTGATAATGTGTTGAGGATAAAGGGTACTGAGTCAGTTGAGCCAAGCCGTTTACGGAGAAATAAATGTATACAAACAGCATTACAAACCACACAGGTATACTAATTTTAATTTTTGAGGTTGGATAAAGTTAATGTGTTATTTGTTTTTTTATGTTGTTGGGCAAATGATAGTTTTACAATATTAGGGTACATGGAGTCCAATGGGTGATTTAGATGAACTTGTGACTCTTGTAAAAGGTTTTCCACTAGTTAAAAAAAAGATGTTGGTGGCATTGGGGTTTGAGTTTCTCCTTCATTACAACACCAAGATATTGAGGAGAACAATGTGTAGATGGGTAATAGATCATTTTGACCCTGGTAAGGTGAACAAGACACATTGCTTCCGCTTAAATTGAGGGGTCGCTTTAAGAGCGACAACCTCGACGAATCGCTGGTTGGGTTTTTACAGTTGGACGTAAGAGGCATGGCCACGCAACTCAGAAGGGAACAACATGATCACCCATGTTTCAAGGGTATGTTCACACTCTTCGTCATGACCGCCCTGTGTTCACCAACACTGGATTGCAAGCCAAAACCAGAATGGCTTCACCTCGTTTTGAATGAAGACCTTATTCGTAATTGGAATTTTGCGAAGCACATTTTTAATGACACAGTGAAGGCCATCATCGAGTTCAAAGGGAGAGACACACCACAACAATTGGGCGGATGTCCCCTATTTCTAATGGTATGACCTGCTATTTGTATTGTGTTAATAATTTCTCCTAAGGTACTATAATTATATTCTCTTCTTATGTCTGGCCATATACACATATAGTGATCAGGTATAGTGTACTTGGTTGGTTTGTTTTTAGGTAATATTGTGAATTTGATATGGGCATTACATTGCAATGGCAATTGTGTCAAAGTTGTAAATTCATGGTTTGTTATCTTCGGCAGGCTATTTTCTGTGAATACTCTCCGAAGGACAAACTTCAAGAAATATGGAAGTACGATCTTCCAAGGATTAGAGACTGGAGTGACATAAACACAAAGGTATTGCATGATGCAATAAGCTCCCACGGGGATACAAAACAAGTAAAGTAAGTGTCCCTAATTTATAACATTGCCATGAAGTACATATAGGTGAATTTTTAATGCTACAGATTGCCATGAACCATATAAGATCTGGCAAGTTTGACAATCTAAATATGATACGTGGGAAGTAGGTTTTGGATAGTGCCAAACAGTATCTATGCTTGGTTATCACTAATTTTATTCATGTTTTTTCCACCTTTGTTGGAAAAAGGTATTTACTCATATATATATCCTACTTTTTCTGTGTAATTACGTTGTTGCTGGTGGTCGAGAGAGACAAGTGTCAAATAACAGGAAAGGTTCCAACTACACATGCACAAAATGTGGAAAAAGCGTTTACTCAAATACTGGACAAGGTGGATCGTTGGGGTAATGCTGTAAATGCAATATTTAAATTGGTATCTGACTTCGTGGATAGAACATATCCTCAAGCAGTAGATGACGAAGAAGAAGAAATAGGAGCAGAATCTGGGGATGAATAAGAGGTTGAGAGAACGAAGAAGAGGAAGAAGGAAATTGTAAAAGGAAGCAAACGAAAGAGATGTACGAAAAATGTTAAGGAGTGTAAGGATGATTCTGATGTCAAGGAGCGGAGATGCCGAGGGAGAAAGAAAAAACCAAGAAGCCGGCAAATAGTATTAAAAGCATTGAGGAGAATCAGGATGATACCGCGGCGAATGAATCATCTGATGTAGGGGTAATTGGGGGCCTAGTCCCTGATGAAGATGTCGATGAGAGAGATACAACTACTGAAGTAGAGGAAAAAGATGACGATAATGACAAGAAGGTTGACGCTGATGATAGGAATGATGATGACATTAAGGTTGATGATGATGATAGGAATGACGATGACAAGAAGGTTGATGATGATGATAGGAATGATGATGATAAGAAGGTTGATGATGCCGAACACAAAGAAACCAATACGACCGCCCCAGCAGATGAGGAGCATTCCGCCTCAACGATAGAGGAGGATTCTCCAGAGGAGAAGCAAAAAACAAAGAATACGAGGAAAACAAACAAAGGTAAAGCTCATGCGGAAAAGATTGAAACAACTAAAGGAAACGATGAAGAGGTTAGTTAGTTGATTAAGTAAGAATTTGTGAATTATAGAATTTATATTATTTACTGTACTTGTTCATGTATGCACTTTGGATAAAGTAGTTACGACATTACCAAACCAAAAAAAAAAGCGTAATTATATAGAATTTCTTCATTACTTTGAGCATCATTGTTTATAGTTGCTCACATATGTTGTGAACTGATTGTAATGTCAATGAGTTCAGGTTGATGAAGAGGAGACGTTCCACATAAAACATGTTCCGATAGGTACCGCAATGAGAAAAAGCAAGCTTGAGACAAAAGCAATGCTGGACTTTGTTCTATCCGATAAGGAAGACCCTGAGTGAGTCGGTGAAGTTAATCTTCAACCATATTTATCTGTTGGCCGATTTCATTTGAAAACTTTTGTGAACTTGAACCTTTAATTTTGTGTTTTTACTTTTGTAATAGCCATGTGTTGTTCAAGTCAGAGTGGACCTGGGCAGATAGGACACACCTACGGACCTTGGGTCCGGGGTGTGAATTGATGGAACAACTAAGGAATTCATTACTAAATTAAATATATATGAATGTTTATAAATGATTGAAAACCCATTGCTGCTTAAATTGAATATGGGATTTATTTAAGATCATCAATTTGGTGGGGATTCGAGAGACAATAAATAGGCAAACAAGTTTTTTCATACCCACAACACTCCGGGTTAGTTGCGATGTCTTTGAGCTGCTGTTTATAATGGTTGAAATTTGTCATGAAATTAAAATCTATTTAATATTATTAAATTCTTTCAATACTGAAGACAATGGATGTGAAAAGGACGAGGAAGGGATCAAAATATTTGTCGGATTCACCTATTATGCGAACATCATACTTTCTAGATGATCCAGACCAATGCAAAGAGGTAATTGTAATTTGCCTATATTGTTCCGCTAATAGCTGTTTTTGGTTTGAGGAATAGTCTAATAATATAGTATATATATTGTAGATCATGGTTCCATTGTGGACACCGAAGCCAGAACATTTTTACATGTGTGTTGTTTGTTTGGAGGACTCCAAAATTTACATGCTTGATTCGAACCCTGATGAAAACACGCAAAAAAGGATCGATAATGCCAAATGTCAGGTATTCGTCTTCTATTGTCTGGTTGGTTGGATGTTTTCGTGTGTATGTAAAATAATGGCCGCATTTCTGACACAGATTAGGAAACTGTCCACACTTATGTCTTCAAACAAGTCGGACGCGAAGCTGAAAAGGTTCAAGGCATTTTCCGGTTGGGAAATCAAGCAGGTTAATACCCCAAGACAGTCAAACACGTACGTCATTCACAAGTCAACTTTTCTATTACAATTTGTTTTTGGAGACGACTATGCGTTTTTCTAAAGCCTCCAACTTTTGTTTTAGATATGATTGTAGGATGCATGTAATCAAATACATGGAAGCACATAACAGGAGAAAGTGGACGAACAAGAAATACTTTGAGGTAATGGATGTCTATGGTTAATCTTATCCAACCTTGCATAGTTTTCATGCATTGTTGCTCCATTGAAAGCAACTAATTGTGTGCAAATGTTTTCCAACAACTTAGGATCTTGCAATACATCGCAAAAAAACTCTAACATCGTTGATTGATTGGGATGCAAATCAGTTGAAAGATACTGTCTACAAGTTGGCAATGGCGGGTTGAGAGAACGAAATTCGATCTTGGTGTATTTTCCTTGCTATTTCTTAGACATATTTGTACTGTACAACTCAGAGTTGTGTTAAAAACTTGGAACATGTGTTACTTGTGCACTGTCGAATATTTGTCGTTATTCCTGATTTAGTAGTGTCTCGTGACACAACTATACTCTAGACTTGTTTGTCATAGTTCCAATACTTCTTTAGTTCCACTTCCTAAATTATTTCATTTGTGACATTGTTTGATAATGACCAAAATCATGGTTGGAGATTGCCATAAACTTTGCTGCATGTACCTGAAAGACAGTTAGACTACTTGAACAATCGAATTACACATAATATTGGTATGGTAAAATGAAGTGTTGTGTTGAAAACTTGGACCTTGTGTTACTCAAATATTTGTCTGTATTATGATTTTTTTAATGTCCACGATCATTATAGGGCATAACACAAAAGGTATTCTAAGAATCAACAAATAGAATGAACCAAACCGTTGTTTAATGAGTAAAAGTTGTTTTACTTGTATATATGTAATTGTTTTTTGTATTCATGAGTACTCATGACACATGGATTACAACGTATTTTACTTGTGACATTGTTCAGTAATGACTTAGTCCGTGTTTAGACATAACCATAAACATTGCTACAAACATTGCTACACATTAATGAAATAAAGTTTAGTTCTCCAACAATCATACACATAATTTTGAGGGAATATAAAATTTTAAAAGATTGTTGTATAAGATGATGATAGGAATGCTAACGATACTATACATAACGAAGACTTTGTCTCGACGCACAGTTATATACTATGAAGCACATCTCGAATCAACACCGCTGAATTTTATGATATTTGCCAAGTTGTTATTTTTGCTTGTAACTAGTTTAGCCAAACACTTCAATCGTTCGGCACGCATCTCGTCAGTCTGGTGAATTAGAAAACAATGTTAATTGCATTTTATAAACATTTTAGCCCCAATACAGTAACTGAAGGTTCTTACTGAATATGTAACGTCTTGCATGGCTTTGATATTGGCACATTCGATGTACTTGAGGACATACATTCCACAATCATGACTGAAAAAGGTGAATTTGTAATGTCGATTAGTTTATTTGGATAGTAAATATAACTAAGCTAAATTTGTATATTTGAAGTTACCAATTTGGCTGTAACGGAACATCTACGACGTCATATAAAAAGTCTTTGTACTCCTTGAAAAGTCCGCCTAAGCGATTTCTTCGAAGAACTGTCGCAGCTTTGCTCATCTGATCAAATTGAAGTTATTATGGACGTCATAGTCACTACATTTGAAAAGTACAGCGCGTTAGCCTGAAATAGTTACCATTTCCTCAGCGAGATTGAAGCGGTTGTTCGAGGCTCCTAATGAATCTATGATGTACACCATTTTTTTGAAGACATGGAAAACCAACAGGAACCAATGTCTCGCCTCGTTATCTAACACAAGAATGAAAACCTACAAAAAACGAAGATATTGAGAGATGATTAACTAATAAGACGAATTAAATCTCAAATAAATTGCAACACTTGCAAATATGTAAAACGTGATCAATTGTTTCGACGTGTTCAGGGATAAAGGTGTCATTCACGGCTGAACACCTATTCATTATGGCTTGACTTCCTCTATATGGATTCCGTTCATCAGACTTAAGTATAACACCCTGAAACATTTTTATGGTCTGGTTCAAATAAATAACCGCAAGGTACGAAAGTCATTTTAGTGTAACCCAGAATCGATAATGTACCTGGAAAGAGGGGGACAATACCATCTTCGTGGAGTTGTTCTCCATTAACCCCAGTTGCATGTCATATAACTAGACATTGATAAACTGTAAAAAAAATACAACTTTGTAAGCATATTACTTGAATTAAAATTAGGTAGTACTGATAGTCAAGACTTGAGTACACAACTTACATGATTAGACAGCCATCCATCAGGAAATACACACATAGAGTCACCAACTGTCAATCTGTGTATACCCTCACTTGGACAATACACTTCGTCATATTTGTCAAACTTGTGAAGATTTAAGCATATTTGCTTGTCCCGATTTACTAGCTGAGGTAGATACTTATGGAATACTGGCTTTGCCAATTTGTTTGAACTTCGTCTTTTGGAAACCATTACCAGGCACAACCTCTTCATCCTTGCCAAATTAATTAAATAGGAAATGCATCAAGCAAATGTCAGTCCTTAATAGCAAAAATTGATATGCGTGTGGTAATGTCTGGAAATGTTAAATGTGATGAGCACAATGCACCTGTAATACAATAAGCTCTTTTGCGTTACACTTCTTCCGCCTCTTTGCTTTCGAAGATGTGGGCTGCGAAAATTCTGATTTTGATGTCTTTTTTACTTCTTCTCCTACCTGGTATATACAGTGTAATATGGTAATGTCCAGACAAATTTATTTGTATGGTCAAAAGGAAGCATTAACAATTTGGCTACTAAATTATTGCCAAATCAAATGTTAAGGTGTACCTGTTCATTTTGTGCATTTGAATTGCGCTTTTTGTTTCCCTTGGGCTTTGCTGCCTATAAATTGGGGACATAAGTATCACCTTTGAAATAATAAGTGCTGACGAAACAATACACTTTCAAAACTTACGGTTTCATTTGATTTTGGATGCTCCTGTTTTATCCGCCGAGGAGTCCGCTTCTCCATTGTTTTATGTACAGTGTTCGCTCCACCAGATAGGTCAACGCTGCCCTTTGATGTTGAGATAGTGTTCGGAGTCTTCGATACATCAATAGGCTTTTCGGCTTTTTTTACTTCTTTTTTTGCCTCGTCCTTCACGTCTCTCAGTGTTTCCAACCCTGGAGGAAATTGAGGCACATTGAAACGAACATTTCGGATACTAAATGATTCGATTTCTAAGGGTTCTTCTGCACTTTCCTCCTCTTGTCCTCCCAAATCAACGTCCAGCTTACGCTTAGTTTTTGATTTTTGTAAGCAATCGACCAAGCCACCATCAGGACTTAGGAAAGGGGAATTCGATCTATTATTAGTAGCGCAACTAGCACTTGGAGTTCTTGTTGATTTTTGTACTCCCGGTGTGAAATCACCTTCTTCATTGCCCGTTGTTGACTTTCCACCATTGGCTTCACCATGACAATCATGTTGCTTTGAATGTAGTTGAGCCAACGACAACTCGATGTTGGTAACTTTTGAGCGTATTTCATTGATGGCTTCTAGAATCACACCCAAGTTCTACACAAACAAAATGAAGGCAAAATCAGGTTTCGGATTCATAACTGTATAAGATATATTTTCCAACTGCATATCTATATAATTTATATTGAATATGTAATTACAATATTAATCGTTAGTGCTGCTTATGATTAATTAATTGGCTACATAAATGAAGGATATAAAGAAAACCACCATGTAATACTTACACATGAGGAATTGTTTTTCTCTTCCGCCATTTTCGGTTACTCCACTGCTTCTGTAACGAGAGTGAGGGGGATGTACAGTGGGTTTTGGTGTGATGACACAAGGCAAAAACCCTAAACATAACCTTCCTTCCTAAAATTCTAAGCACAAAAGATTGCGCAGAATATAATTTTGAGATCTTCGTTTAAATTTATGAAGATAAAATAATATTATATTATCTCCTTTCCACATATGCTAAAAAAATAATTATTTTCCTTTCCAAATATGCTAAATAGAATAATTATTTCCTTTCCAAATATGACAAAAAGAATATTTTGTAGAATCCAAATAACTAATAGAATAGATCATATCATTAATTATTATATACGTTATTATCATCTAATTCTTTTTTACAAACAAAAAATGAAATTTAAAATTCATATTCTTCCTTTTCAGTTACCTGCATAAAACCAATAGTATTATCAAATATAACTGTCATTTTGTAAATTCCAATGTTTTTTTTTGTTCAAATGAGGCACAGGCGCACAGCCAATAACTGCTATTTTGTAAATAAAAAACCCTTTTCCTATGTATTAAGTACTCATATCCTACTGTTGTTGAATATCGATATAATGTTTGATCAATATTTGAACATGTCCATCACGTGAAATACCAGTGACCAACCAATTAAGGTACACAAACAATAGCAGTTGACATAATTTTCGAAGCTGGTTATTACAAATATAATAGGAGTTAAGCGTATGGCAATGCAAGGATAACAGGATGGTCATAGCCATAAAAAATATCACTATCCGATTAGCGGCTTTGACAAAAACAAGTGACATATTTGGACATGTCCACGATGTGAAATACCATTGACTAAACAATTAAGGTTCACAAACGAACAACGATACATATTTTTCAAACCTCAGTACAAATATAATAGGAGTCAAGCATCTGGCAATGCCTGGATAAGAAGATGGTCATAGCCATAAAAAGTATCACTATCCAATTTGCGACTATGGCCAAAACAAGTTATGGACTGTCACTATTCAATATTTGGACATGTCCACCACGAGAAATGCCAGTGAGGTTCACATAAGGTTCCTTCGACATATTTTCCGCAGCTGAGCAAAAACCTAATAGGAGCTAATCGATTGGCAATGCCAGGAGAACACTATGGTCATAGCCATAAAAAGTCTCACTATCCAATTAACGGCTATGACCAAAACAAGTTATGGGACTGTCCAACGCACCACAACCAAATGCAATCTGTCTTCCACCATTCATATTCGGAAAATACCACCAACGCCGTCCAACTGAACTAAAAACTCGACCATGGCACTGGAAAGTTCAGAATTATTCGTCTGAATGGCATGCTGCATATAACTTCGCAAGTCAACTTTATGAATCATAAATGTATTCAAATTAATCAGAAACCCTAATCGTCTTCAAATTAGGTTGCTCCCCTTAAAAAAGGAGGCTATGGGGCATTGAAGAAGACATTAATGGAGTTTAAATAATATGTGCCAATGTTCTATAAAGTAATATTTCGTATGTCATGATTTTCATATAGTATAATTTGTAAAGCACAATTTCGTATATGATAAGATTTAATTCTGTATACCTTGAAAAAACAAAATAATCGTCTTCAAATTAGGTTGCTCGCCGTTAATAATGGAGGTTTTAGACTATTGAAGAAGACGTTAATGGAGTTTAAATAATATGTGCCAATGTTTCATACAGTAATATTTCGTATGTCATGAATTTCGTATAATATAAGATTTAATTCTGTTATTTACTTATATTATACCTTGAAAAAAAAACACGTATAGTGAAACGTATAATGTCGTGTATTCTTTATTGTAGTATAAGTAACCGTATAAGTTAGTAAATCATATAATAAATACAATATATGAAGAAAAGATTTTAATACATTTAATTTTGGAATTAATTCGTAAAGTGCCTAAATTACATGGTCAAACTATCTCCAACTTCCTTAAATCACGCGGTACAGTCAGCATTATTGTTTGTATGATGTGGCGAAATGAGTGGCTCACATTCATTTCTTACGGTGGCCTTTTTAATGAGAAATTCATCATAAGAACATCCCTGACTTTTACCAGCATACTGTCTCACCTTTTGGGCATGAATTCACGATCCACACGCATAACGGCACAAGCACCTACTCCATTACTCTGATACAAGCCTACAACATTGGGGTTAAGTGGACCCCGCCCCCTTGACTCTTGAGGGGTCTTTAAACTCAATTTGTTGGCTCTCTCCTGTAACAATACTTATGTCGCTGGTATAATTAGGAATTATTAGGGATGTGTCGCTGGTATAATTAGGAATTATTAGGGATGTGTATAAAGTAAAAAACTTCTATGGACTTGGTCCACAATAAATTTGTGTGGACCTTAGCTAATTCATGTTATTTATGGAAAAAAAGAACACTATATAAAAGAATAGATATAAAAGATGAGTAGATATAGATTGTAAAGTTTGACTATGTGAAAAAAGGTTACTATGTCACAAAGTGAAAATTTTGTTATGACAAACTAACTAATGCGAGAAAGAGTGACCATATTAAAAAAAAAAGGGTCACATAGTAACTGTATAATGTAACTTAAGATTTTAAAAAGTTACTATATGGAAAAAAAGGGTCACTATGTTAAATAAGTGGCTTTGGTCCACGTAAGACTAACTCGTGTATAAATATCCGCAACGATAAATCGGATATTAAATCCGTTTTTTTTGTGTTCCATATTTCAAATCGAATATCCCAAAATTTTCGGAATTGGTTACAGATCGATTGAGATCTTTCATTTTAGGATATAAGACACTCGATCAAATATATGAAAATATATGGTGACCTGGTCCGAAACTTACTATTTGAACTTTTCTTCGAAAAATCATTTTTTATTTTGGGATATCAGATATCCGAAATTTCGTATATCTAATTTTTTCGGATCTGATTCAGATCGCATTTTTGCCTGTCCAAAATTTCGGATCACATTGGATTATCTAAAATGAACACCTCTAGGTATTAGTATTCGAGATACATCTAGCAATCTCATCAAAGTTGCTTCTTTTCCTGTAGGTATCACTCCAATAATTGTGACAACTGGTCTCACGTATATTGCAATTGAAGGTGATAACTTATGATGAATGCAGTCTTGGGGATTTTTCAAACTTCTTGGAAAATTACTATGATATAATATTAGGTGCCTCGTGAACCAGTTCAGAGTCATGAAAGGCTTTCAGCATGTTTATCGAGAAGTAAATAGGGCAACGAACTAGCTTGCATCTTATTGTCATTTATTTGCTAACAATGTAATTTGGGATCTGATCCCTAGCCCCTCCATAGATGTAATTCTCTAGCAGGATCCTTACATTAAAGAAAACAAGTGCTGAGCTTATAGCAGCACATGCTTTATCATGAAGTACCATTTATATATTATTAACATATTACAGAATATATTTACCATCTTTTATTCAGTGATGGGCCTTAAACCATCTTTTTATCAAGAATAAATTCTCCATTATTGAATGCCATTACCAAAAAGAACTCTTCCAATTTATTTAAGGCAAAATTGGCATCAACACCCTGAACTATAGCTCGGGTGCACCAAACAACCCCAACTACGGCTTATAGCCAGAACACCCCAAAGTACGGAC
Source organism: Beta corolliflora (assembly GCA_947648045.1). NCBI lineage: Eukaryota > Viridiplantae > Streptophyta > Magnoliopsida > Caryophyllales > Amaranthaceae > Beta > Beta corolliflora. The sequence continues at coordinate 1,811,853 of CANSZD010003170.1, forward strand.
CTGGGTGCAGTCCGTACCATAAATGAGGTCGATGCCCGGAATTCTCACCGGATTCTCCCCGCTTTCTTATTTTCTTCTTTTTAAACCCTAATTTTTTTACTGAAACAAAAGAAAAAGCATGTGCCTTCATTTTCTTATTCTTCCTCAACTGGAGACAAAGTCTTTCTTCCCCAAATTCCCTCTTATTTCCCCAAATTCCCTCCTTCCCAAATGAACCCTAAATTCTGAAAAAGTGAAATATGCATAACAATAATGAGCTCAGCTTAATTTTCACGTTTCAAAAAGAATTCAAATACCAGTTTAGGTAATGGTAGGGTCTACTGTCGACACATATTGCCTGCAGTAGTCCAAACTACTTGGAAGTTCAACCACAATCAAGGAAAACGCTTCTATGACTGCCCAATATATAGCACTCGACTTATAGCTGGTGAGAATTCCGGTCACCAACCTCATTTATGGTACAGACTGCATCAAGGTCCGTACTTTGAGGTGTTCTGGCTATAAGTCGTAGTTGAGGCTGTTTGGTGCACCCGCACTGTAGTTCAGGGTGTTGAGGCCAATTTTGCCTTTATTTAATGCTCCTTCTTATTCTACGGACCTTCTATAAATATGTAGTTTTGTATAGTGTTTGAAGCATCAGTGAAGCGCCTCCACTTCTCTACATTGCTCTTCATCGTAAGTGTATCAAAGTTAAGGTATGTAATTTCTCCTAATCTTTCACTCACAGTTTGAGTTTAATTTCAAAGATGAGTTTAATTAATTTTGTTTGGGAACAACAGTACATGCATATAATGATATGATAGTAAATCAAACCTAAAAATGACGTACATAAGTTCTATGTCTCGACAACGTATTATTGGCTTTTAATTATCATTGGAATGACCTCACTCAAAACACCACTATTTTCACTTAGTAATGGTGTACCGCTCAATGTACAAAAGTATTTAGTCATTACTCATTCGGATACTGCTTTACAAAAGTTACGAAAAATATGTCTTTATATAAAAGAACACCACTTGTGTGCATGTATGACAAAGTAATTAGGCACTAGAAAAGCTTAGGGTTTCTCATTAATCTGAAGTGATAATATATGTTACAAGAGTCCTCAAAGAGGAGGCAATCCAGGAGAATAATATCTTGCCTACGGAAATAAGGAAACATATAATAAGAATATCTCTAAGATGCCTATAATATCTTAACACCCCCCCCCCCTCAAGTTGGAGCATGTGGAGCACAAATGCCCAACTTGGACATGAGAAGATTAAACTGAGACTTGCCAAGAGCCTTGGTAAAAATATCAGCCAACTGAGCTGTAGTAGGGACATAGGAAGGAGCAATCAATCCATCCTTGATAGCATCACGGACGAAATGGCAGTCAACCTCAATGTGCTTTGTTCGCTCATGGAACACAGGATTTCGAGCAATATGAAGGGCAGACTGACTGTCACAGAAAAGAGGAATAGCCTTAGGATGATGAATCCCAAGACTCAACAGTAAACCCTTGAGCCACTTAAGCTCACAAGTGATAGCTGTCATGGAACGATACTCAACCTCTGCAGAAGACAAAGAAACAGTATGTTGCTTCTTGGTCTTCCATGAAATAGGAGAATGACCCAAAAAGACGAGCCAACCAGACAAAGAGCGGCGGGTGATAGGACAAGCCGCCCAATCTGAGTCACACCATCCCTGAAGAGTAAGATCACTATCTGCATGAAGTAAGATGCCATGACCCGGAGTACCTTTCAAGTACCGAACAACCCGAATCGCGGCATCCCAGTGAGCCACACGAGGCGCCTGAAGGAACTGGGAAAGAATATGGACCGAATATGCTAGGTCCGGGCGAGTGACGGCAAGATAGATAAGCCGCCCAACAAGACGACGATACCTCTCTGGATCGTCAAACAAATCACTAGTATCATGACTGAGGCGATGATTTTGCTCCATTGGGAAACCACAAGGCTTTGCTCCCAACAAACCTATCTCAGAAATAATATCAAGAGTGTACTTCCGTTTACACAGAAACAAACCAGAAGTACTACGAGCAACTTCAATGCCCAAAAAATACTTAAGAGGACCTAAATCCTTCATTTTGAAACAGTCACTGAGATAGGCTTTGAATAAGGAAATAACAGATGAGTTGTTGCCAAAAATGATGAGATCATCCACATACACCAATACATTGAGGTGAATGGTACCACGGGTGAAGGTAAACAAAGAATAATCAGAGTAAGATTGAGCGAAGCCATACCCTTTTAAAGCTGCAACAAGCTTTGCAAACCAACACCGAGGAGCATGCTTAAGCCCATACAAAGACTTGCGTAACCGACAAACAAGGTTAGGCTCAGAACAATCGAAACTAGGAGGAAGTTTCATATAAACTTCTTCCTCAAGCTCACCATGTAAGAAGGCATTGTGAACATCCATTTGATGAAGCTCCCAATTTTTGGAAGCGGCAATAGCAAGAAAGGCACGAACAGTTGTCATTTTGGCAACAGGAGCAAAAGTCTCATTATAGTCAAGCCCTGCCTGCTGATGATTACCAAAAACACCCAATCGAGACTTGAGTCGCTCAATGCGACCTTCAGAATGATACTTGATACGGTATACCCATTGACTTCCCAAAGCCTGCTTGCCCGGAGGAAGAGGTTCGAGAGTCCAAGTACCATTGTCTTCAAGAGCCTGAATTTCATTTTGCATAGAAGCTCGCCAACCTGCATCCTTCATTGCTTCCTTAAAAGAACGAGGTTCCTGAGTAGAAATAAGAGCTGCAAGAAACTTTCGATAATTTTGCGGTTTCACGACGTTGAGTATATAAAGCAGACACATTACATTGAGTAGAGCATGGACAAATAATAGACGATTCAAGCAGATTAAGTTCTTCCCATAAAGCATTGAGTTTTCCATAATATGTAGCAATAGACATAGTTTTTGTTTGCTCACAACGTGCAATAGAAGACTTGATTTGTTGAAGTCTAGGACCGTTTACAAGAGAAAAACGTTGTTTAAGATGATCCCAAAGACTAGTAGGCTCACTATATTTTGTTAAAGTACTTTTTACCTCGGGACTAATGGTGTTGGTGAGCCATGAAACGAGCATAGCATTAATGGTTAGCCAATCCGTTTCTGTGCACGGTGGTTCTGGTTTTGAAATCGAACCATCAACGAATCCGAACTTGCGGCGAGCAACGAGGGCGAGTTTGATATCTGCTGTCCATTCAGCATAGTTGTCGTGGTTGAGCCAAGTTAGAGTAATAAAATCGCCAGGACGATCTTGTGGTCCAAGGAAGAAAGGAGAAGACGGATCGATTTTTTCGATTTTTGAAGCAACACGTTTTGGTGATTCATCGCCAGTCATGGCGGAAAAGAAAGCGTTTTTGTTTTTTGATGAGAAATTTTTATTAACCTGCTCTTGGTACTTTGACAAAGTAATTAGGCACTAGAAAAGCTTAGGTTAATATATGTTACAAGAGTCCTCAAAGAGGAGGCAATCCAGGAGAATAATATCTTGCCTAAGGAAATAAGGAAACATATAACAAGAATATCTCTAAGATGCCTAGAATATCCTAACAATGTACTTAATATTGTAATAGCATGGTGGTTGTTGGACAGGCTAAGACAACCATGGCACCACAACAAGTCCTTAACGATGAGGAACAAGCTATTTTCGACGAGCTTATATCGGCAGCATCAAAAGAAGCTAATGTTGAGAGTGATCAGCCTACAATAGAAGTCGTTACTTGGGGTTATATAAGAAACTATCACAAGGAGAAGGCAACATTGCAAATAATTGATCAACATGATTGGTCTGGAAAGCCATCGAGGCCTTACGATCAAATTCCAGCTACGAGCAAATCGGTCGCGTTCAGGCACACAGCGCCTATTCCAGAAGGCTCTAAGGCAGGACTGCTTTTATGCTGATGGAGTAGAAACCAATGCCCGGAAATGGCTTGTGGCTTTTGACGGCAAAGCTCAGAAGGTAGTATATATACTAGCTTTTAAAGTTCTAAGTTAAAATATACTACATCCGTTCTAATTCTGTTGCAACAATGGATTTGAGTACCGTTTTTAAGGAAGTAGAAAAATGGGTAGTTTAGCATAAAGATAGTATTTTAATTAACTAGAGTGCTAGGAGATAAATTAATTCTTAATAAAATAAATGCAATTTTATGAGGTAAAAATATAATTAATGATGGTTTTAGTAAGATAAGTAAGGGTAATATTGTTAACTAAAGTTACTTTTTTTTTTTACCAAAAGTGGAATTGTTGCAATAGATGTGAAACTACCCAAAGTGGTGATTGTTGTAATCTCTATTATATAAGCCAAGGGGGGAGCTATGGTGTCCCCCTTTGAAAAGACTTTTAACCCTTCATTCAATAAAAAATATTACCTATTGAGATTTTAAGATTTTCCTCAATCATAACCCTTCCTAATTTAAAATATGTATATCAAAGAAAGTTCAAAGTAGCTAAAATAAACTTTCATAAAAATATGTGTAGTGAAAGAAAAAGTTTATGATTGAAGAACAGATTAACATAACTAAAGCAGTTTTCAAATCAATTACAAAACCAAAGACATAAAATTTTAATTTTACCTAAACTTTTGAAATGCAATAACAATACCAACATCCATTAACAAGTAATAAAAATACCAAGAAAACAACTTATTCATCAAGTAATTTTTATATTTTATATTTACACCACGTGATATTTAATTAGAACGAATGATGATTGTAAATTACATCCTTCAAAATTACATTTAGATGAAATTTAATAATAATTGCCAAAATAATCACGCACGCATTGCGTGCAAAGAAGGCTAGTAGAAAAAGAACCAAGGAGGTATATGACTATTTGGAAACTATAACGTTTAGGCAAAAACACTTGCTATAATTTGTTTCTTAGGGCTTTCTTCTTTTATCTAGGCTATTTCTACTACATGTTTTCTATTTGGAGATATAATTATTATCATGCCTTATTGACAAAAACATTTATTAGATAAGACAAATAGAAAAGTAAGAGAAAGAAAATTAATTCATACTACGTAATCTCTTCGTTTCAAACTAAACTTTAGTTTAGGTCTGTTTTTGTAAAGTCGAATTTTATATATTGCTTTATGAAATAAAGAAACATGAAGAGTATATTAAAGAGTAATAGATTAAATCTTGCTTTGAGTTTGAAAGTTGATTTACAGTACGAAAATCTTGCATGTCGTGTGATGTAAGATAGAGTATATATCTTGACATATAATCCAATACATAGGTTATTTATGTTTTTCTTTTAAGAAAATTCTATAAGCTAAGGCACTCCATCCGTTCCTTAATCTATACATATTTTATGTTGACACTACTAATATATTTCAATTTAACTACTATATATATGTATGGTTTATAAATTAGGGAAACAAGAATTGTGTGTAATTTTATTAGCCCAATATATATGATTTTAAAATGTCACTTTTTATAATTTTACATATTCATAATATAATATATTAATGGTTAAAGTTGTGCGTACTTTGACAAATATGAAAGTCAATTTTTGTAGATTAAATTGGAACAAAGGTAGTAATTGACTAACTATTAAGATTTCATGTGAATTTTTACCTTAATATGGCAAAGAAATGATAAAAGACATCCATGAAACTTATGCATTGACTAGACCGATGCATAAAACAAAAATTCTTTTGATTCTTTCTCTATTTCGACATATATTTTGGAAAATAGTAACAGATTTTTGCGTAAACAACTAATTATCAGTTGCTCACTCATTATGGGGTGGAAAAAGTATAATTACCATCATAGATGTTCTAATTAGTTCAATATATTTGCAGGTTTTTGTAGATGCTGGGCCAATAGAACCAATTCATTGGGATAATGTCGAAGTTAGGCTTAATGAATCTGAAAATGTTCATGAAATCCAGGACCCAGTTCTCGGAGGGAAGGCCGCAGCTATGATCAAGGGTTCCTATGTGTTTGTATTGTTCTCTAATTAACATACTATGTGTGCTCGATGATCAAATGTTTGCACTTAGTATCATATTGCAGCAAGCAGGCATTATAAGATAAGCTATTATCAATAGTATATAGACAATAAAGACCTCTTGCTAAGTTTGTAACACACACGTTTCTATCCTATAATATAATGTACGCTCTTATGTTTTATGAATGTTATCCTTTTTGTTCCTTTAAGCAAATTTCAAATATTAATACAAAAATCAAGCCTAAAAGCAAATTTCTAATAATAATAATAATAATAATAATAATAATAATTATTATTATTATTATTATTATTATTATTATTATTATTATTATTATTATTATTATTATTATTATTATTATTATGATGATGATTATTAAAGTTGTGAAAGTAATAAATTGATAGTAATAGTAGTAATGAAATACGAAGTAATCATACTATTAGTAATAATATGTTTTATAAAAAAATAAATTCAAATCAGATAAGTCCAGATAAGATCAAATCAGATCAGACAAGAACATATAAAAAATAATAATTTTAGATTAGATCAGAAAAAATAAGTTCAGATTAGATTAGATCAGTAAAAAGAAGGTGAACTAAACATAACCTAACTAGGCTTGGAGAGTTTTGTTAAGGGGTGACTCTCAAAGTACTTAGGATGGTTTCAAATATTATTTCTAGTTAAGAGGTTCTTATTTAGGGGTTAGTTTTTAATCTTGATGAACACTTTGACATGTTTCGGCATAGAATTGGTGTGGATTTTGTTGCTTGAATTTGGCTTTCAGGTTGTGTAGGATGTAGGAACATAAACTGGTAACAAAAGAAGAAGACTTATTTGACAACTGTGGCGTGAAATAATCAATGCCCTAAATTTGAATTTGCCCCGTAACAACACCCGGACTTACAACAATCAACCTCCAGGGATACACGACTTCTACCTTTCCGGTGTTGACACAAAAGCAGATTGAGAACGCTCTTAAATATTGCCCAGAAAAGAAGAGAATTAAAGAGAAGAGAAGTTGTATTTTCTTGTTTTCCTATCTCCCAAGGAATACCATAACACTGGTGTATATATATAGCAAAAAAAATGGAGAATCAAACGTGATCAGATCAAGGCTAAAAACATGGAGAAAACGGTAATTACTGATTAAAAAAGGTCATTAAATGCTGACAAATAATTGACCCAAAAAGATAGTTAAGTTTATTCCCCAAGGCCCGGACCGCGCAGGTGATGCGCGCGCGCGTGTGGTAACAATACATCACCACATACAGACTAAAAACCTCATTGCTACTCAACTCAAAGGGTTGAGGAAGAGTAATGGCTATAAACCTTACTCCTCCATTTTATTCTTTCAATGTGGGACAAAAGATAAAAAAAAAAAAGAACTCTTCATATTCTTTTGAATCAAACTTAGAGTTTCTACAATAAACTCCAACAATCCCCCACATGATTCAAAAGAAGAAAATAGAAAGAAACAGGGCAAAAAAAGGATGATCTGGGCAATAGATACTAGGTTTTGAAGTATCAGTCTTATGGACTTGAATTGACACTCAGTGCATACAAAAATGTCTTACTGTCGTAATAGGTAGATTTCTCTTTGAACCTTTCACGAGGTTAGCAAAGCATAGTTGCACACTCAACCTTTTTCAAATAAAGAAACATTCTTGCAATTGTAATTTAATTGCCCCACAATTTGCCTGGATTTTCATGAATGCTCTAGAGGTCCTAAGCCTTAGGGACTCTCGTAGGGGATTGGGCGTAACCCCCACATTCACATAGGTAAGTTCATCAAGTTTGTACAATTACAAACCACCTTAATTAAGGCTATGAACTTATTAAGAGCTATAAGCTCAACCTTACACATTGACAGTATAATGAAACAAAATACTACATCACTTTTCTTAATAGGAATGGTAGTAGTATCAACAACTTGAGTTGATTTCGTTTGACCCTTTGAACTTAGGAATTCCAAAGAAGGGTATTCATCACAATTCACTCCACAATAGGCTGCAAACCCATTCCTTGTGCTAACTCTAGCACCAATTTTCTCTAAAGGCCTTTGGTGAGAGGATCAACAATATTCCTCTCCAACTTTATAGATACTCGAGTCAAATTTTCTAATTAGATTTTTCATTATAGCATTCCTTAATTAAGCGAAAATGTCTTCTCTTTCATTATAGGTTTGATTATTCACTACCATAATTGTTGCTTATGAATCACAACGCATGGAAACTGATGGAGCTGGCTTACACCACAGTGGAATATTAACCACCAAACTCTTTATCCACTTAGCTTCCTGTCAATACACACATGCATGAGGTTAGCATAAAAGTCAATCAATTAGAAGATAATACAAATATAATTACTAGAGAGACAAAACAAATTGTCAACACCAATACTATAGTGAACCCTCTTGCCCTTAGCCACTCTACTTGGCTTTCACCTTTCAACACACTTATAAAAGTGAACCTTACTACCTATGGCCCTACTAAGATTAGGCAGGTATGGCGCATCCCAAGTATAATAAATCATAAAGTCCTCTTCGAGCACTAATATTGCTTCTTTACATAAACTAGCACCAAAAGAGACTCGTGACCTCTTAAACAATTTGGGAAACTAATCCATCATTATATTAAGATTGTCCATGATTTCACCAAGTCCATTGATACCTTTCTTACCAAGAAAGCATTGAAACACTAGGACAAATCTAGTTTAATCCATCAGTGTTGATCAGTTGTTAGAGGAGGGATGAGATGCTTTGATTGATGAGACCTCTGATTCAGATGATGTGGCAGCAGATATGCAATACAAGAAACAATAGAGGTAACAGTTAGTGGGGCAACAACAAAACAAAATTAACTCCAAGTAAGAGAAGACACTTAGTGGATAATCTCCTTCAACTACAAAATGGTGATCAGTTACCTTTGGGCACACAAAGAAAATTGTCAAGAGAGTTTGGTATTCATAGAACCACTCTTCACATAATTTGGAAACTTGCACAAAAAGCAAGGATGAAGGTGTTCCGCTAGACGTGAGCTCAAAGAATAAAGGCAATTCTGGAAGAAAGGCCATAAAATATGCTGAGGAATGACTTCAGTCATGTCCCCTAAGCTACAGGTCAACTGTGAGGTGTTTTGCAGGATACCTCAAGGTTCCTCCAAGCACTATATACAGGCTACTTAAGAAGGGGAAGCTTAGATCTCACACTGCCAGCAGCCATCCAGCCTTTACAGAGGCATATAAGCTTGCAAGGATGAAGTGGGTTCTTTCCCACATCATACCAGCCACTGCAACTGAACCAGCAATGTTTAATTTGAACCCATGGAGAATGTGATTCACATTGATGAAAAATGGTTTTATTTAAACCCAGACATGAGAAGGTTCTACTTAGTGCTTAGGGAAGATGATCCATACAAATGCACACAGTCAAAGAGGTTCAAGATCAAGATTATGTTTATGGCTGTCACTTCAAGGCCATTGTATGACACAGAAGGTAAGATGATCCATGATGGGAAATTTGGTATCTATCCTTTTGTGGAAAGGGTTGCAGCAAAAAAAAACAAGCAAAAATAGAGTCAAAAGCACTATTGAGACCAAACCAAGCAATAGAGAAAATCACCCAAGTGGTCATCGGAGATGTCATAGTAAACCAAGTCATACTAGCAATATGAGGAAATGACCTGATCATCTACCGAAAGACAATTTTATCCAACACGATAATACAAGGCCACACATTAGTCTAATTGATCCAGCTTTCATGGCAGCAACCACAAGGAATGGCTTCAACATCCAACTGGTATGTCAGCCCCCCAGTCCCTTGATCTTAACATTCTAGATCTAGGTTTTTTTAATGCCATACAAGCATTGCAGTGTAGGACTTTTTCTAAGAACATTGATGAGTTGATTGAAAAAGTTCATCATCTTATGAATTCTTTGAACCTGACTTGTTAAAGTTCACATGGCTACAACTACAATATGTGATGGCTGAAATTTTACAAGTCAAAGGGGGGAACAACTACAAGAATCCTTACCATGGGAAGATGAGATTAGAAAGGTTGGGGCTGCTACCAAAAAATGTGACGGTGGATCAGAAAATCATTGATGATGCAGTGGACTACTTGAATGAGAAGATGAAGTTGGTTGAAGATGATGATCCTATGGAGACTTTTGAAGTGGATGTTGATTAGTGGGTGTGTGTGACAAGTTCTAGGATTGGAAATATGTAGTGAAGAAGGAGGTGTAGAAGTAGATGGAATCGTAGATCGATAGATGTGGTGAGTTCAGAAGGAGAATCAAAAGGGAATATATCATAAATAAGATGTGATCATGATTAATTGAGGGAAGAAAGAATTGAAAAGGATGAGAACTAGTGGAAGAGGCATGAGAAACATGAAAAGGAGAAACATAACTTAAACATCCAAAAATTCTAAGGTGGGAAAAGAGCAGGAACAACATCATGCAACTTCTGATGAGGAGAAACATTGTTCAGGATTGAAAGTGGGATTCTATATTGATAAGATGTGCTGCTATTAAGATACATTAGAAGCTTTGATTGAAAATAGAGAGCACTAGCACATTCTAAGAGCTTTGATTAAAAATAGAGAGCGAGCACATTCCAATCTCAGTACTAATTATAGAATTCAGAATACCTATGTTTTAAGATTAATTAACCACAATGTATACATCCACACACAGGACAACGATGATGTATGTTATTCTAAAAAGAGCATAAGAGCTCAGCTCAAAGCCAGTAATAAAACTATTTGAAGAGCATCTACAACTCGTGCCAACCAGCCAAGGCACTCTCCAATCCTACACAACCTGAAAGCAAATTCAAACAACAAAATCCACACCAAGTCTATGCCGAAACATGTCAAAGTGTTCATCAAGATTAAAAACTAACCCCTAGGCCCTAAATAAGAACCTCTTAACTAGAAATAGTATTTGAAACCATCCTAAGTACTTTGTATTCGGAGAGTCACCCCTTAACAAAACTCTCAAAGCCTAGTTACATTATGTTCAGTTCACCTTCTTTTTACTGATCAAATCTTATCTAATTTGAACTTTTTTTTATCTGATCTAAACTTTTTTTTTAATATGTTCTTGTATGATCTGAACTTATCTTATCTGAATTAATTTTTTTTATAAAACATATTATTACTAATAGTATGATTACTTCGTATTTCATACTACTATTACTATCATTTTATTACTTTCACAACTTTAATAATAATAATATTATTATTATTATTATTATTATTAGAAATTTGTTTTTAGGCTTGATTTTTGTATTAATATTTGAAATTTGTTTAAAGGAATAAAAAGGGCAACATTCATAAAACATAAGAACGTGCATTATATTATATGATAGAAACGTCTGTGTTACAAACTTAGCAAGAGGTCTTTATTGTCTATATACTATTGATAATAGCTTATCTTATAATGCCTGCTTGCTGTAACATGATACTAAGTGCAAACATTTGATCATCGAGCACACATAGACTAGTATGTTAATTAGAGAACAATACAAACACATAGGAACCCTTGATCATAGCTACAGCCTTCCCTCCGAGAACTGGGTCCTGGTATTTATGAACATTTTCAGATTCATTAAGCCTAACTTCGACATTTTCCCAATGAGTTGTGTTGTGACTCTAAGTCAATGTTATTTTGATGATGATAAACACTCTATGCTATAACATGTATGTGTGTAACAGTGATCTAAGAAAACTATCAAGATTGGATGTTCATGAAAGATCAAGAACTTGAAGATATAGAAGCTTAGGTCTAGTTATGTTCTTAGCCATGTTTACGCAATGTAATTAATGTATTGGAACTTTGTGCTAAACTAGAAATATGAAATTAGGATGATTAACTATTTTTTTAGAGTTAAGAAAATAGGTAATTATATTAATTTCATGTTTCTATATTTAAAGAATATAAAAAGGGGAGTTTTTAATTTCGAAAATTAGTTTTGAAAGGAAAATATTTTTTACAAAGATTTTCGGATAAAGACTTTTCTAAAAACTAATTTTATAGAAAACGTTCTTTAAAAATATTTTCGGAAAAAGAAGAGTTTTAAAAGATAAAATGCGAAAAAAAAAAGAAGAGTTTTAATAAAAAACTGATTTTAAAGAAAACATTTCTTTAAAAGATTTTCTAAAAAGATTGTTTGTAAAAAGAGAAAAACTGATTTTTAATGATAACGATTTTTATAAAGTTTGTTTAGATAAAAACTGATTTAAAATCTGATTTAGAGTTGGCATAAGATATGGAGGAATCCTTATCTTACAAGGAGTAAAGGAAAACAGTTTTTTATAAAAGATAAAATTGGATTTTAAAAAGGAAAAGAATTTTATCCCTTTATTTTAGGAATAAAAATTGTTCAAAAAGATAATACATCTTGGAGAAGGATTTTTATTCAGCTGATTGAATTATATAAGGGATAGAAATCATTGGAGCAAACCACGTTTTCATATTTGGAGAGATAAAGATTTTGAGAGCTGAAAACGATCTCCCAGAGAACAGTGTACGGCACAGAGTTCTAGTAAGTTAAGGTCTCTAAACAAAGTTTGTAACGATTCTCTATTTGCTTGAATAAGAAGCACGCTTTTGACGAATCATTCTTTCTGTAATCTTTCATATTATAGAGAGTAGCAACACTTAGGGTTAAGTGTTGGGGAGTACTACTAGAGTTAGTAGTGGGGGAATCGAATTGTATCAAGGGTTTGGTATTTTACGATTCAAATAATAAAAGAGTAGTTTGTGTGGACGTAGATCTCAGAGGTGAGATTGAACCACGTTAAATTCCTGTGTCTTATTATTTGATTTCATTGTTTTATTGTTTGATACAATTTCGTTCGAGCAAAAACATTAATCGGAGAATTTACGAGTGAATAACACAGTGCACGACACTGTGCCATAAGAGTGCTTTTGCGAAAATCGATTAGTTTTAGCCACTCAATTCAACCCCCTCTTCTTGAGTGTCACCTTGAGTTCCAACAAGTGGTATCAGAGCACGCTATTCTCGAAAGGCTCATCCCTAGAGAATAGAAGTCATGAACATGCAAGACGACTCTCGAGATAGACACACAAAGTGTCCAATTTTCAACGGAAAAGACTACGGATGGTGGAAGGCTAGGATGAGGATCTACATCCAAGGATTGGACTATGAATGCTGGAAAATCATAAGAAAAGGACCAATCCTTATCCAAGCCAAAAACGCTGAAGGAAAGATGGTCGACAAGGATGAAGACGACTACAATTCAGTTGACTATGCAAAAGCCGAAAAAAACTTCAAAGCTATGAGTATTCTCCAATATGGAATTGGACCTGATGAATACTCAAGGATCTCGGCTTGTACTACAAGAAAAGAAATATGGGACACGTTCGGAGTTGGCCCACGAAGGTACGAATGAGGTAAAACAATCTAGAATAGATTTGCTTGTCCAACAATATGAATTGTTTACTATGAATAAGGACGAATCTATTAAAGAGATGTTCACTAGATTTACACTAATCACTAATGAATTACGTTCTCTAGGCAAAACATATACTTCTGAAGATTTAGTGAGAGAGGTGTTAAGAAGTTTAACAAATCGATGGCTCCAAAAATAACTGTTATTCAAGAAGCTAAAGATTTGACTAAACTTTCACTAGAACAACTTATTGGATCATTAATGACTCATGAACTTGTCTTAGATGCTAAAACTAATGAACCAAAAAGTAAAGGTATAGCCTTGAGAACTGAATTGAAAATTGAAAATAGTGATAGTGATGATGATATTGATTTTCTTACTAGGAGATTTAAAAAATTTCTCAAAAAGAACAAAAACAACAATCCTAGAAAATATGAAAATTTCAAAGGTAAGAGCATTACCTCTAACTTTAAGAAAAGTGCTACTAATTCGGGTTGTTTCAAGTGTGGAGAGTTAAATCACAGGATTAAAGAATGTCCCTTATAGGATGATGAGAAGTCCAAAGGAAGAAGGGAGCAATCGAAGAAAGAATTCAAAAAGGCAATGATTGCTGCCGTTTGGGGATATTCGGATTCTGACGAAGAACAGTCAGAGGCACAGTGCCATGAGGAAAAATTATGTCTGAATGCTGTACAGACATCACAGAGAAAGGCACATGCCAGGACGACTCCCACTTGTGTCTAATGGCGAAAAGTTCGAACTCCCAAGATGAAACTTAAGACATGCAGTGAGGTAAGTCTTCTTTCTCTAAAACCTTCAATACATCTTCTTTCAAAAAACCAACTTGTTACTTTGGTTGGAAATATCATTGATGATTGTCAAGAAATGAATGATGATTTTTCAATCATGAAAAAGGAAGTAAAAAATTTAATTAAGCAAAAGATTGGGTTGGAATTGGAAAATAAGGATTTATTAAAGGACTGTAAAGAACTGATGAAGAAGACTGATGAACTTGAAAAAATTATTGAAGAGAAAGATACTGAGATAAACGCTCAAAGATACGAAAAGTCTCTTGCTAACGAAATCGTAAATGACACGGTGCCATACACTTGTGTTAGAAGTCGAAAAATCGAGTCTTGAAAAGCAAATTGAATCGCTAAATCATGAGTTAGTTGAACTAAAGAATTCAAGACAGAAATCAAGAATTGTCCACTAATGCTGCCTAGTGATGCTAAGATAAGTGAAGAACTTGATTAAGTTAAGAGAGAATTAGAAATTTCGAGAAAAAGAAATAGTGATCTAAATAATTCTGTTAAATTCTTGGAATCACAATTGACTATTGCTCGAAAAATGTATGAAAAGTGGTCGTATGGTCTAAAAGCTCTCGATTATTTGTCTAGTACAACTAACAATCAAAACAAAACTGGTTTGGGATATACGGAGTCAGCAACACGTGTGTACGGCACGGTGCAAAAATTTTGAAAGAGGCTTTCGTAAAAGAAAATATGTCGATCTACCTGAATATTTGATTTGCAACTTCTGTGGAAAGAATGGACATCTTATGGATAATTGTAATGTCAAGAAAAAGAGTGTTGCGAAAAATGTAAAGTATGTAACTCAAATATGGGTTAGAAAAGACTTATTAGAAGCTCAACGAAAGAAAAAGGGACCCAAACAAATTTGGGTTCCTAAAATTAACAAGTGATCTTTTTGCAGGCAAACGTGAGAGGAAGCAACCTATGGTATCTCGACAGTGGCTGCTCAAGACATATGACTGGTGATAAATCTCAATTCCTCTCACTAGTAGCCTACCATGGAGGTTGTGTTACATTTGGCGACAACAAAAAGGGAGAAATAAGTGGTATTGGAAACGTCGGCAATTCCCTAACACACTCCATAGAGAATGTGATGTTGGTAAGTGGTTTGAAAAAATTTGTTAAGCATATTCCAATTGTGTGATCAAGGTAATTCTGTTGAATTTCATGCATGAATATTTTACAATACAATTTGTGGCTTTGGGATTAATTTCTGGAAATTAGTTGAGTATTATGCTTGTTGTCCTCCTTTAAATATGTTAATTAGAGTGTTGATGCATGTCTTTGTGAAACACTGTGAGAAAAAGTCTACTTGGTATAAAAAGGACTCGTAATGGTCTAATGATGTTGTCCTAATGTCATGATCCTAAGTTGTCGAACTAATGAGCTATATGATCCTAAGTTGCCGAGTTATTGAGCTATGAAATGCTAACTCTTTCTCCTATGGCAAGCTTGATCTTTATCCGATATTCTGATTTTCTATTTATGAGTTTGACATTCGTGCCTCATTATTTCTTTCTTTCATATGTCTCACCTTATCGTCATTTCCCTATTATTATCCTTCTTTTCCTCACCCATTGATCCAAAGTTCAACAAGTGCTTTTAATCTTGATTAATAATAATTTAAGGGGCAAGAACATCTTGATAAGATGATGGAAGAAAAAGACGCATCAGTTAAGGGGGAACATGAAAAGGTTGGAATGAAACATTACGTGAAAGAATGAAAAGTATTGATTCACACTGTGCAAGGCACAGTGCCAGGAGATGTATCAAAAGGAAAATAAGGTATGAATTAACTTATTATCTTTGATCTCTTATTGATTGACTCTAATAATATTGTATGGTCTGCTTCTCCTTCATAAAAAAAAAAAAAAAAAAAAAAAAAAAAAAAAAGAGAAGAAAAGAAAAGGAGAGTAAGACACTTATTTTAGATAAGTCATATAGTTCAATTCAAATGTGAAGAAAATTATCAAAGTTTTGAAGATCATCATTTTGGATTCCAGTATATCCGAAGATTAGTTATATTTGGAAGGGAATAGATTGTTCTCTGGCACAGAAACACACACAGTGCCACAGTGAAGAAAGTCCTATGATGTTTATTTGCGGAAGTTGAAAATCTTAAAAGAAAGGTTTAAGCACTTGTTGAGCCAATTGCTATTTCAAATCTTCAAGCTTGCATTACCTATTTTTTTCTTACTTTCTTAGCTATTAGCCATGATCCTTCATGATTCTTTCTTGCTTCATAACTTCGGATTGTGAGTTGGATTATTTTTTGCTTAATGACTTCGGATTGTGAGTTGGATTATGACATAGCACCAGCATCCTTAGTATCTATTGCTTGAGCTACTTGCATTATTTTGCTGACTATATCTCACTTTGACTCGCTAAACATGTTGATGCTCTCCTTTTTGATAATGTCAAAAGGGGGAAGATGGGTATAATACTTAGACTAATGAACATGTTGATGCTCTCTTATTTGGTTATCCAAATAAACATGTTACTTGTGAATGATGTTGAGTTATCTTCCCTAATGTGATTAATGGTGCATATTTTGAGGGGGAAGTATTATTTGTTTGTCATCACCACAATGTATACATCCACACATAGGACAACGTTGATGTATGTTATTCTAAAAAGAGCATAAGAGCTCAGCTCAAAGCCAGTAATAAAACTATTTGAAGAGCATCTACAACTCGTGCCAACCAGCCAAGGCACTCTCCAATCCTACACAATCTGAAAGCAAATTCAAACAACAAAATCCACACCAAGTCTATGCCGAAACATGTCAAAGTTTTCATCAAGATTAAAAACTAACCCCTAGGCCCTGAATAAGAACCTCTTAACTAGAAATAGTATTTGAAACCATCCTAAGTACTTTGCATTCGGAGAGTCACCCCTTAACAAAACTCTCAAAGCCTAGTTACATTATGTTCAGTTCACCTTCTTTTTACTAATCAAATCTTATCTAATTTGAACTTTTTTTTATATGATCTAAACTTTTTTTTTTTTTAATATGTTCTTGTATATATGATCTGAACTTATCTGATCTGAATTAATTTTTTTTTATAAAACATATTATTACTAATAGTATGATTACTTCGTATTTCATACTACTATTACTATCATTTTATTACTTTCACAACTTTAATAATAATAATAAGAAGAACGTGCATAAAACATGCATTATATTATATTATAAAACATGCATTATATTACTATCATTTTATTACTTTCACAACTTTCACAACATTATTATTAGATATTTGCTTTTAGGCTTGATTTTTGTATTAATATTTGAAATTTGTTTAAAGGAATAAAAAGGACAACATTCATAAAACATAAGAACGTGCATTATATTATATGATAGAAACGTCTGTGTTACAAACTTAGCAAAAGGTCTTTATTGTGTATATACTATTGATAATAGCTTATCTTATAATGCCTGCTTGCTGTAACATGATACTAAGTGCTAACATTTGATCATCGAGCACACATAGACTAGTATGTTAATTAGAGAACAATACAAACACATAGGAACCCTTGATCATAGCTACAGCCTTCCCTCCGAGAACTGGGTCCTGGTATTTATGAACACTTTCAGATTCATTAAGCCTAACTTCGACATTTTCCCAATGAGTTGTGTTGTGACTCTAAGTCAATGTTATTTTGATGATGATAAACACTCTATGCTATAACATGTATGTGTGTAACAGTGATCTAAGAAAACTATCAAGATTGGATGTTCATGAAAGATCAAGAACTTGAAGATATGGAAGCTTAGGTCTAGTTATGTTCTTAGTCATGTTTATGCAATGTAATTAACGTATTGGAACTTTGTGCTAAACTAGAAATATAAAATTAGGATGATTAACTATTTCTTTAGAGTTAAGAAAATAGGTAATTATATTAATTTCATGTTTCTATATTTAAAGAATATAAAAAGGGGAGTTTTTAATTTCGAAAATTAGTTTTGAAAGGAAAATATTTTTTACAAAGATTTTCGGATAAAGAGTTTTGTCAAAACTGATTTTAAAGAAAACGTTTCTTTAAAAATATTTTCGGAAAAAAAAGAGTTTTAAAAGATAAAATGCGAAAAAAAGAAAAAGAAGAGTTTTAATAAAAAAACTGATTTTAAAGAAAACATTTCTTTAAAAGATTTTCTAAAAAGATTGTTTGTAAAAAGAGAAAAACTGATTTTTAATGATAACGATTTTTATAAAGTTTGTTTAGATGAAAACTGATTTAAAATCTGATTTAGAGTTGGCATAAGATATGGAGGAATCCTTATCTTACAAGGAGTAAAGGAAATCAGTTTTTTATAAAAGATAAAATTGGATTTTAAAAAGGAAAAGAATTTTATCCCTTTATTTTAGGAATAAAAATTGTTCAAAAAGATAATACATCTTGGAGAAGGATTTTTATTCAGCTGATTGAATTATATAAGGGATAGAAATCATTGGAGCAAACCACGTTTTCAGATTTGGAGAGATAAAGATTTTGAGAGCTGAAAACGATCTCCCAGAGCACAGTGTACGGCACAGAGTTCTAGTAAGTTAAGGTCTCTAAACAAAGTTTGTAATGATCCTCTATTTGCTTCAATAAGAAGCACGCTTTTGAGGAATCATTCTTTCTGTAATCTTTCATATTATAGAGAGTAGCAACACTTAGGGTTAAGTGTTGGGGAGCACTACTAGAGTTAGTAGTGGGGGAATCGAATTGTATCAAGAGTTTGGTATTTTACGATTCAAATAATAAAAGAGTAATTTGTGTGGACGTAGATCTCATAGGTGAGATTGAACCACGTTAAATTCCTGTGTCTTATTATTTGATTTCATTGTTTTCTTGTTTGATACAATTTCGTTCGAGCAAAAACATTAATCGGAGAATTTACGAGTGAATAACACAGTGCACGGCACTGTGCCATAAGAATGTTTTTGCGAAAATCGATTAGTTTTAGCCACTCAATTCAACCCCCCTTCTTGAGTGTCACCTTGAGTTCCAACAAGTTGGTCCTGTTGGCCCAGCATCTACAAAAACCTGCAAACATATTCAACTAATTAGAACAACTATGATGGTAATCATACTTTTTTCCAACCTATAATGAGTGAGCAAATGATAATTAACTGTTTACGCAAAAATCTGTTACTATTTTCCAAAATATATGTCAAAATAGAGAAAGAATCAAAAGAATTTTTGTTTTATATGCATCAGTCTAGTCAGTGGCGGACCTAGAGGGGTACATGGGGGTACAACTGTATCCCCAAATTCAAAAAAAAAAATCAGCTTTAAAAAAAAAAAAAACAGGCTGGAATTCACGCTGGGAGCTGGGCAAAGGCACGCGATTCATTTTCTCTCTCTCGGGATTTCACGCTTCTCTCTCTCTCCTGTCTCCTCTCTCCTCTCTCACTCAACTGAACGGCACTGAACTACTCAAACCACTGAACCAGTGAACCACCGAGCGCCGAACCAGACACCCAGACGGCCACTTCATCGCCTACCCAGACTTCGCCCGTTCGCCGAACCAGTAACGGTAAGTCTGTAACTTTTGTGTTTTAATTTCATATTTTCCAACTTTTATAAGTTTATATATGTTAGATTCTTAGATTAATTGAATATTTAGATGTAAATTGTTGAATTTGGACATTGTTGATTAATTAGTTAGGGTTTGCTTATTGCATCGTTTTTGCTGCTTTTTTTTTTTTTGCTCTTCAATTAGATCTGATTTTAGTTTATTTTTTTTATTTGATTGGTTTTATGTTAAAGTTTTGTTCTTTCATGAATTTTAGAGGTTTTCTGCTTAGTTCGATTATGTAATTGTTCTGTTTTTTCTAAGATTTTGCTGTATATTATCTCTAAAATTGCTAGTTGTTTGTTTTTGATTAATTTCGTTTTCTATACGATAAACATAGATAACATAGTAACGAACCTACGAGAGGTAGCATATTAGATGACTAAGTCTAAACTTTATAATAGGAATTTTTTTGACTGGTCTAGTATCTTGGATATATTACTATGTTATCTCTGTTGTGTGACCTTTTTTGTACCTGAATTGCTGACTTTTCTCTATCATCTGTTATGGCGAGAACTACTCTTGCTCTAAATTGAAGTGATCATCTTGATTTTAGTTATCTATACTTATGTGTTGAACAATTTTTGTAAACTTTTTTCCACACCGGCTGCGTTTGTTGTTCGTCCGTACCCCCATATTCAAATTCCTGGGTCCGCCACTGAGTCTAGTCAATGCATAAGTTTCATGGATATCTTTTATCATTTCTTTGCCATATTAAGATAAACATTCACATGAAATCTTAACAATTAGTCAATTACTACCTTTGTTTCAATTTAATCTACAGAAATTGACTTTCACATTTGTCAAAGTACGCACAACTTTGACCATTAATATATTATATTATGAATATGTAAAATTATGAAAGGTGATATTTTAAAATCATATATGTTGGGAAGATTCTAATAAAATTACACACAATTCTGGTTTCCCTTATTTATAAATCATACATAGTTAAATTGAAGTATGTTAGTAGTGTCAACATAAAATATGTGTAGATTAAAGAACGGAGGAGTGCCTTTGCTTATAGAATTTTCTTAAAAGAAAAACATAAATAACCTATGTATTGGATCATATGTCAAGATATATACTCTATCTTACATCATACGACATGCAAGATTTTTTCGTACTGTAAATCAACTTTCAAACTCAAAGCAAGATTTAATCTATATTACTCTTTACTATACTGCCTCCCCATGTTTCTTTATTTTATAAAGCAATATATAGAATTCGACTTTACAAAAACAGACCTAAACTAAAGTTTAGTTTGAAAAGAAGAGATTACGTAGTATGAATTAATTTTCTTTCTCTTACTTTTCTATTTGTCTTATCTAATAAATGTTTTTCCCAATAAGGCACGGTAATAATTATATCTCAAATAGAAAACATGTAGGGGATCGAAATCATATCATATATACTAATAAAAGAAGAAAAAATCGTCCTACGTGTCAATCCATTATTCTTCAAAGCCTCACATTGCTCCTCGGTTTGTAATTGCATTTCATACAGCTGCCATGTGTCATGATTTTTCATACCTCTCATTATTAGAGCATATTTTTGGGCAGTTACTTAATTCCTTCGATCCATCAACTAACATTTTAGGAAACAAATCATACACCAATAAACCGGTTATGCTAAGGACTTTAAATTGAATCAATTACTTGCCACATGCGTGTAACCTTTAAGGAAAAAAACTGGTCATTATAAACATGAAACCAGACAGAATAAGCTTTTGATTGCATAAAGCATTCAATCACATACAATTTCAAAAACCGGTGACTTTAAAGAAACAAATCATTCACTTCCAAATATAAATCCACAATTTAAGCTTTAGCAATATTATTGCAAAAGGAAACAAAATCACTCCTAATCATTTCCATTTTTTATATTCCAGAAATTGAAGATTTGTCCCGTGATTTTTGGCTGTCAAAGATCGATTTCTTACTAATACTAATACTAATGTTTAATAAACGTAATAATAACGCTTACAAATACTACTGTATATAAACCCAACTGCAGCTAGGGGTGTTCACAAAAAACCGAAACCGAAAAACCGTACCGAAAAACCAGAAAACTGGTCAAAATGGGCGGTTACCGAACCGGAAAATTTGGGATTAAACGGTTCGGTTACCGAACCGGTAAAATATACTTTTAAACGGTACGGTTGCGGTTATGATTTTTAGGAAAACGGTTAACCGAAAAAACCGAATATATATATTTTATTTTACTATTATTTAATTTTTTATAATAATTATATTAATTAATTATTATTTTTTTAGTAAAATGCTTCAAGTAGTGACCCTTAGACAATCATCACTCACAGGGGCAGGACCTCGAACTCAGTGGCTGGTAATCTTGCTAAACAAGGACTGAGCAGAAGAGACGAGTTCATAGCATGGGTTTAGAATTCGTTCTGTAATTTTTTGCATCATTCCTTATGTTTTGATATTTTGGCTCTGAAACTTTATGTAAGAACCTGTGCTTATTCGCTCCCTTGTGATGAGGGCAGTGATGGCCGTTTTGCTTTGATGGAGTTTTAACTCCTTTATTAATAATACACCCCAATTATCAAAAAAAAAAAGAGTGTACTCACTGTAATAGTTACTCTGTGTCTTTGTGCACTCATTGTGAACTACTATTTGCCATAGTTTAGAGATGATTGTGAACTACTCTCACTGTGAACTACCAACTTGTAATAGTTTAGATTTTTGTGCTTATTTTTTCTTAGCACTTTGAGATATGTATTGTATGGTGATTGGTGTGGAATGTTTATAGAGATGATTGTCTTTGATAGAGAATCTTGGTATTAATGGTATATTATTTATGTTGAAAAAAAATTTGAAATCTAATATATAAAATTAGTAAAATAATTTGATAAAATTTCAGTAACGGTTAATGGTTAACCGGAAAACCGTACTGAAAAACCGGTTAACCGTTTACGCGGTTATCGGTTTGAACGATTACGGTTATGGTTCAACAAAAATGGCGAACCGATACTTCCGGTTACCGAACCGAAATTTTATTTCGGGACGGTTAACCACCCATGAACACCCCTAACTGCAGCAGCGAAACAAGCTGAAATCGAACCACGGTGGCACATCACTTGCGATACCAGCCAGAAGAAAAGAGAAGCTAATTACCATTATCTTCGCCTTGCAGTAGCAGCAACTCCAACGATATATACAGAGGAGGATAAAGAACTGAAGGTAGCATATACAAAGGAGGAGAGAGAAAAAGAACATGCAACACTCAACAATCAACCGTTGTTGGATCGCTGGTGGCACAACTCCAGTGGAAGTACCAGTGGCTTCAAATTCGACGACAAAAGCAGAGGAAGATGAAAAAGAGTTGGACTTAAGAGTTAAGAGAATCCTAATTGAGAAAATCGGATAAGAAATCAAGGATGGATTTTGTTTGGTGAATGCTGAATAATCTGGAAGATCTGGGATGGTGGATTTATTGATATCAGGTGCAAAATTATTTGGTGAACTTCATTGAAGATATAGAAAATGGGTTTATAAAGAATAGAGAGAGGAGAAAAATGGGTCTACATTCTAAAGAATATAGAGAGAAATGGAGAAATTTAAGTGTGTTATCATAGATTTGTAATATTAATACGGAGTATAATACAAAGCTAAGGCAATTAAAGAAGTATTACTTTTATGTTATTCTTATTCAGTTACATCAGCCGCTGCGAAGAGAAAATGCTTGATTGATATATTATGAATGTTATTCATCTTCGCTTATAAAAAAGAGGTAAAGTTAAATGAGTCATGTTAGAGCCGTCACTTATTGTGACTTAATCATCTTTTTTATTTATTCATAATATAAGTTAGGGGCTTTTATGTTTAGAGGATAAGTTAGTGACTTAATTATTCCCAATATATCAATCAAGTTTTTAGTCATTCAATCAATCACCTTAAGCATTGTGAATTTTTTACACAAATACAACAATAAGTTAGTGTGTTTATATATAAAGGAAATATTATATATCTTGACTATTTTACAGTAACATGATCTCTAAGCAGTAGAAGTTTAAATATAAAATTATATTTTGGCAACAAAATTACATGATTATAGACAATGGAATTCTAACATTTAGAAGTCATCTAAATTAAATCAACATACACTTGCTCTGTCTATGAATTAGATTCTTTTTTATCAATACCGTATTTTTATACATGTAAATCTTAAAGATTAAATGGGTTGGGTTTTAAAGGCCAATAGATATGTAGTCTTTCATTTTTCTAAACCTTATCTTTAAGTATAAGATTTGTAACGGTTTAAAAATGTAAACTAATCACATAATTTTCTCAAAGAAGATGCGTGTAAGGACATCTATGATATAATAACATGTGAAAAGGTCGATCATGCGAAAAGAATCTTCCATTTTTAAATTTTTCAGCTTTAATAAAAAAATCCAATCTAATGATAAATAATTTCAACTTGCTGGTCTGTATGTCAGTCTTGCAACTATATAAGATCTTGGTTTCTGTTATAGTTGATAATATGAAACATGGAATAAGTGTCTTAGGGGTGTGTTTTTCATCTTAATTTAAGATTAAAAGTTATCAAGTGTGATCAAGGTTGGTCAGATCCAATCAAGTTTAAAAAATAAAGTGAAACCATGGTTGATATGCTTCAATCACACCTAATAATTTGTTAATTGATACAAGTTCAGATGAAGAGAACATGCCCTTAATGGAGTGAAAAGAAATGATTATGTTATTAATAGAGGAAGGGCAAACTTAATGGCGTGAAAATAGTGAAAAGAGAATATGTCTAAGGTATATAATATCATTGTACGAAGAAATATTGGCAAAAATAAAATTGAATTTGTTATCTTAATATAATGAGTTTTATAATAAATTAGCCATTAACTATTTATTCCATTAATTATTTTATATTGTGTACTATTGGCTAACTTTATATTGTTATCTTAAAATCGTGTACTGGCTAATCTTACATTGTAAATAGTAACGTAAAATAAGGACTTGAAATTTTGTATTGCAACGAGTTGATTAATATTCGATTAGAAATTTAAATCATCATCCTTATCATAATTGCAATTAGGATGATATGAAAGTTATACAAAAGAGTGTAAATATCATCGCACGGGTACTATATACTCATTGTCAATTTTATAGATGGTGGAAATGATCTTATATCAGCTATAGTGGAAAACATATATTCGGCCACCTAGAGGATCTTTTAGAGGAACCTAAGTATTTTCATATGATGGATATTCTTGCTTCAACTAATGAGATATTAGAGATGGTGAATGATCATGTGTTGTACGAATTACCCGGGAAATTAATTGAGTATATTTAAGTTTAAATGCAATTTATAAGGAAAAGTGCAACTTAGAAGTGCATGGAAATCTAATCCACTGAATTCCTAAATACTATTAGAAGTTCCGGTCTATTGAATCACTATATAAGACTGAAGGTTGGTACACCAGTGATGCTATACTGAGGCATATTAACCCAACATCTGGATTAATGCATGGGTACTATATACTCATTGTCAATTTTATAGATGGTGGAAATGATCTTATATCAGCTAAATGGAAAACTTATATTCGGCCACCTAGAGGATCATTTAGAGGAACCTAAGTATGTTCAAATGATGGATATTCTTGCTTCGACTCATGAGATAGTGGAGATGGTGAATGATCATGTGATGTCCGAATTACCCAGAGATTAATAGTATATATAAGTTTAAATGCAATTTCTAAGGAAAACTGCAACTTAGAAGTGCTTGAAAATCTACTCCATTGAATTCCAAAATACCATTAGATGTTTCCGGTCTATTGAATCACTATATAAGATTGAAGTTTGGTACACCAGTGATGCTACTGAGGAATATTGATCCAACATCTGGTTTATGTGACAACACTAGGCTGTTAATCAAGTATGTAAAAAAATTGAATCATCCAAGTTGTGGTCATTGCAGGTAGCAACGGGGAATACGATACTTATACCCCGTATGAGTCAGATGAAACAAAATTTCGTATGAGGCTTTAGAAAAGGCAGTTTCCTTTGGCAGTGTTAAAAGTCAAGAACAATCTCTATCGCATGGTGGGTTTGTGTCTCCCGAGACCAGTTCACAGCCATGACCAATTTTATGTAGCCGTCTAGAGTCACGAGTAAAAAGTGCATAATAGTACTAATTTATGAGAAAGAACATGTGATGTCTAATAATACGATTAATGTAGCATATAGAGAAGTCATCCAAAAATATATGAGCTATATATCTGATAAACAACTTTATAATTAATATAAAGGTGCCTTTTTATCATACAAAATAGTTTTTGATCGATCAAGTAGACATAAAGAATCGTTTATATGTTTTCAATGTAGCTGATATATAAACATTCTTATTAAACTAAAAGTTCTCGTGCATTATGCACGGGTCCAAAACCTAGTAGCCTAGATAAAAGAAGAAAGCCCTAAAAAACAAATTATAGCAAGTGTTTTTGCCTAAACATTATAATTTCCAAATAGTCATATACTTCCTCAGTTCTTTTTCTATTACAACCATTACCACTTTCGGTAGTTTCACATCTATTGCAACAATTCCACATTTAGTAAAAAAAAAGCAACTTTAGTTGGCAATATTACCCTTACTTTATCTTACTAAAATCATCATTAATTACTTATTTTACCTCATAAAGTTGCATTTACTTTATTAAGAATTGTAATCAGTTAAGTCTTGTTAATATTATGCATTGTAATCAGTTAAGTCTTGTGTACTTTTAGGTCTCGTCAAAATGTCATTAAAGATCACACTATTGAGTGGCATGAGAAGCATTATCCAGGACTCTTTGAGGAAATTCACTTTGGTAATCACTTTGCTCTAGATGGAGAATCAAAACCCAAGTCGGAGATTTGCAGGTATGGCTGTTTGCTTTCGGTCTTTCACTTTGAAGGTTGGTTTTAAGATTTGCTTCTATCATTGCTATGCATCAAGATTTGTTATGGCTTTTGTTTTGAAGACATCAAGGACTCTAGACTAAGCAATGATGAATTGCTTCGTGACATTTGCTGTTATTAGGTAAATGGGTGCGAAGTTGTTGATTGATGATAATCCAAGATATGCTTTAGAGTGTGCTGAAGTTGGAATAAGAGTGCTACTCTTTGATTATCAAAATTCTTATCCTTGGTGCAAAACTGGATCAAATAATCAACATCCGCTTGTGACTAAAGTTCATAACTGGGAAGAAGTAGAACAACAACTAGTATCTTGGATGTTTTCGTCGCATCTGTAACATAGAAGAGTTCAATTTTTGAAGGAGTTTAGTTTCTTTCATCTTAAATGAGATGGTTGGCAAACAGAAGTATATGGAATAGCTAATAGGTTTCCTAAGCAGCCAATTCAATACTTGAAGCATAGCATCATTGTTGTTTCCTTTCTATTGTAAGTAATGGTCACTTTAAAAGTTCAGGGATTAGTTGATTATTCGTCACTTTTAAAAAGTTGGTGTGCAACGTAGAATTTCAGAAAACATAAGTTATGGTGTAATTAGAGATCAACTTGAAAACTTAAGCTTGAGACTTGACTTGAACTTGAGTGCAAGTATTACAAATCGAGCCAAGCAATACAAAGCTCAGGCTTTAATCGGCTCTTCACATCGCTTACTCATAACAATCATCCCAAAATGATTGGGGTCATCACATCCATGTCCAATGCTTGTAGCAAGTAGTTCACTCACAATAAAATGATAAATCATTAAAGATGTCAAATAAGTCGTTAAACAGCTAGCTTCAAATTCCTTTTTGTTTTGTCGAGTCATTGCAAGAACACAACACATTTATGATAGAAAAACACTTGAACAACGTTCAAGTATCACTTACAGTGCGAAGCCAAAATAGAAGCAAGTTCTTAAGAATGCTAAAACAAGCTTCATTTACATCCAGGACATGGCTTATTGAACCAAAAAATTTCCGAACACCATCATGATACAAGAATCACCATTCCTAGCAAAAGCCACTAATATACTTCTTCTAAGTTGAAGCTGATGAAAGAATATATATGTGTTTTTGACCTGAACAATTACGACAAACTGCTACTTACAAATCCTCGATTAACTAAACCAATTACAACGACCATATTTTGTTTCTTCTTTGAGATACTTCCACGGATTTCAAGTTCAAGAAAATAGAAGGAAAAGTTATGACAGCATCTGGAAGCTGATATAGTCCATAGGCGATCAAAGAATTTTTTTTTGCATTCATGATAAATGTTTCGCCCAAAAAAATCCTAAGAATAATATAGACAATTTAATAAGATATAACATAAAATCCTATAGGGGTCACTTTAAAAATACATGGGCCGTGAAGTTGGGCCGCAGCCCCCCGGTAGCTTCACCCTTGACTACCCACAAATATCTATATCAGCACTAATATATTAAAAGGCGTTCCTAAACGAGTAATGATGCCACGTGCCGCTCTAGTTAAAGACATTTTACTCCATGCAATCCACATGCAATAAAAAACTACAAATTGCATAGTATAGATTTGATTTCATGATTGGAAAAATGGAAACTAATAATCCCACCTTTGGCACTTCTTCTGAAAACAATCCCACCTCATCGAAATCTGGAAACAATCCCACCTTATACCCCCATATTCTCAAAACAAGCCTTTTACCGGTTTGTGAAATCGGTAACTTGTTTTAGAAGGTGACTTGCCACGTGTCACCTTCTGATTGGTCTTCCCTCCCCTGCCGGAGCACCCATCCCCCTGCCGGACCAGCCGTCGTCGATTCTCTCACCTCACCACCCCTACCTCCATAACAACCACCATATCCCGCCACCCCACCCCCTGACCACTACCCCACCACCCACAACCCCATCCCCTTCCCCAGCCCCCTCCACCCCTCCACAGCCCCCATCCCCTTCCCCGTAGTCTCAGTAACCCCCCCCCTCCCCAGCCCCCACTCCCCATGGCCCCCTCTCCCCTTCCCCGCAGTCCAGTAACCCCCCTCCCCCCTCCCCGCGGCCCCCCTCCTCTTCGACCAATTCGGAAATCGGAAAATCTGGGTGCGACCCTCCCCTTCGATTTTCGAATTTTTTTAAGCTTCGGGGGTGCGATTCGGGGGGTTGCGGGGGAGTGTGGAGGGGGAGGGGGAGGGCGGGGTTGCGTGGGAGTGGGGAGGGGGAGGGCGGGGTTGCGTGGGAATGGGGAGGGGGTTTCGGGGGTGGTGGGGTAGTGGGGACTGGGGAGGGGGGTTGCGTGGGGAGGAGGAGGAAGGTGGCTTCGGGGGTGGTGGGGAGGGGGAGGGGGGCTGCGTGGGGAGGAGGGAAGGGGGCTTCGGGGGTGGTGGGGGAGGGGAGGGGTGGCTGGGGGTGGTGGGGCGGTTGGGGAAGGGGTGGGCGGCCGGCAGAGGGAGGGGGAGGGGGTGGGGGCCTGGGCTTAGGGGGTGGTGGTGGTGGTGCCCATGGTGGGAAGAGAGAGATTAAAGAAAAAAAATATATAACTTGTTAAACAGGTTGGAGGTAAAAAGGCTTGTTTTAAGAATATGGGGGTATAAGGTGGGATTGTTTCCAGATTTCGATGAGGTGGGATTGTTTTCAGAAGAAGTGCCAAAGGTGGGATTATTAGATTCCATTTTTCCTTCATGATTTCAAGGTTATATATTAAAGTATTAACCACTAGACAAATTACATTTATTGTTATCATTTCAAGTATAATATTAACAAATAAAGATTTTTCTTTATCCGGGAATAATCCTAGCCTAATTACTAGTTATGTTCTATTACTCGAGCAAGACAAAATTTAACACGAGCACATGACGCCGTAATACGAAAAAATAGGTTATTATTAAATGAGTCATATTTGTTCAAGATTTCTTTTGGAAACCCTTTAATTTTTTTTTGAGAAAATAAAAACCCTTTACTTATAATCAATAATATGCAGATTTTTTTTAGGGAATAATGTGAAGATCTTCTACTGCTTATCTTCTCCAAAATTCCAGACTTAGAAAGTTACCGTTGCAAAATGCAAAGCTCTCTATGCACTTCCAAACTCACTGTAAGAGCATGTCCACTCATGGACAAATTGGCCATGAAATTGGGTCATCCATGAAGGTCAAAAAAAACATAGCCTTCCATCCATGGATTTTGCACACTTTAAATTGGGTCATAGAATGACTTAATCCATGTTTGGGCATCCTATGACCCAAAACATGGATCAAATCATGTAAAAGGAGGAGGAAGGGGCAGTACTGGGCAGCGCGCCCAGCCAACCGCACGCTGACACGTGGAATTACTTTCCAACGGTTATTTTTGTTATTCAGATTTTGTAATCTGAATAACTTTAAAAATACAAATCAAAAAAAAAAAAAAATTCACCAACGGTCATATTTTTTTGAGATCTATAAATAAACATCCATTTTGTTATATTTTGACACACTTCCAAAATTAATTATTTTCTCTCTCTACATTATACACACTTGAATATTTATCTTTGGAAGCTTTTATTTTTGAAGAAATTATTATTGAAGACAATTGAGGTGAGTCAAAAAATTGTATTTATCAATTTTCGTATTTTATATAGTTGAATTTTTATTAATAGTTGAACTTCTTACAATAATTATTATTAATTACTGAATTTTTAAAATAAATTTTTATTAATTGTTTAATTTTATATACTAAGCATTGTGATAAATTAGTTATTCAGTTTTAGTTATATTTAATAATCAAATGCTATTATATAGAATACTAATTTTTGTTTAATACGTGAATTTATTATACACTTGTTGAATTTTGTAAAGAATTTTTTTTAAATATGTAATTTTATATATTAAGCATTGTGATAAATTAAGAATTTTTTTTAAATATTGTAATTGTTATATATTAAAATGTACAAATAATGTATTGATGTAGGAGAGAGAAAATAAGGTGGGGTATAGTAAAAAGTAGGATAGGGAAAGATGATGTTCTTTTTTTTTTTTGGTCGAAGTGGGGTGCGTTTGTTAAAATAAATAATAAAGCATTTACTAACTTTTTGTAGCATTGAGAGAGAAAGTTGATGAAAGAGAGGGATGGCATGTTTTTTTGGGGCATGAGTGGGCATGCTCTAAACATTAGTTTGGCGATTAGAAGATGAGAGAGAAAGATAAACTTTATTTCATCTTCATCCTCAATTCCCAATACTATCATTATTATTCATCATGTGTGATGTGGGCGATTTTGGTAATTTCCCTTCTTTCTTTTTTTGTGTGTTGTAGATGTAGAAGGTTTTTTGTTTTAATTTTTGAGATTTGTTATAGTTCTGGTTTTTATGATATTGTGACAAAGTTCAAAATTTGTGCTTTATATTCGAATATATGATAATAATGTTGATGACTTGATGATCTATGAAAGATGGGTTGGTTTTCAGTTAATTTTCGACTTAAAGAATTGTTTTTATCTTATCAAATTTGTATACAACTACTGTATTTCTGTACATTTTATTGTTTTCTTTTTAAATAAAAGTTATAAATTTTAAATATAAAAGATGGTTGATTTCGGGAAACCAGGGGAAGGGATGCAGGATTTCAGTCATTAAGACTGAATTTTGTTTGTTTGCTGTCTTTTTATTTATAATTTTGTTTGTTTCTAGTTAAAATTTTGTTTGTTTCCAGTTATAATTTTGTTTGAACTTACTGCTCTGTTGTATTGTTGTTCAATCTTTTTCTGTGTTGGGTTAATAACTTGGTATCTGTTTCTTTTTTGTTATTATCTTAAGATTATAATTTTGAATTCACCCAGTTATTGAATGTTCTTTTATTTTTTTTGTTGGACGAATGTCTAAGTTTATGAAGTTTGAGTTAGGAAAAACAAAATTGGAAATTCTTTTGGGGGGGACAGAAGGAGTACGATATAATAAAATTGAGTAAATTAATAATGTATAGAATTGGAAATTTCCCTAAATTTTGTCTATGAAATAAGAGTCTCTGGTCTGTCAAGAAAATCCAAAATGCAATTCCTGTCTGTTAGTCGCTGTAAGTAATGACATGCTTAGTGTATTAATTTCATTCCATTTTTAAGGGATACATCATTCCTTTCTAGTTCTGGTTCTAAATCGTTTCGCATTTCTTTTCTCGTGTGTTATCTTACTGATATTCTTATGGTTGTTGAGGCCTTTTCTAGTTCAGTATAGATGTGGTATAGAGGTGGAAATCCTGTCATTTTCTTCGGGGTCAGTCTATTTTCAGGTTGGATCTCATTGAGTTCGTTCAATTCAGGTCTATGGTCAATTAATGTATTGGCTTTTCTATTGTCATATCTTCATGGTTTTTCTTTGGTCAGTACAAATTGGGTCATTTTTTGTTCATATCAGTTTTGAGTCCTCCGGTTTTGGGTGCGGGTTGGGTTAGTAGCTGACTCTACTTTTTTTTTTCCAGATTTTACAACTCTGGTTATACATTACCACTCAATCCTTTCTGGTTTATCTATGTGTGATGTTACATGTTGCAAATTTATCTGTAATGTTCTTTGCATAACTTCAATCAAACTCGGGGTTTGGTTGCTGCTTTCATCTGGTTCCTGTTTTGGGGGTTTGGATTGGTTGGTAGACTTGGATATCTTTTAAGATGTTGTCACTTCTGTTATGCATTGTTACTCGTCTGGTTATTGTCTTTTTGGTTTGCGGTCATGTGATTTGCTGTCATAAGAACGATTGGTAGCAGATCCTGCATCACATATTCACAGTAAGAGAGAGGTTTTGTTAGGGTTTTGTAGTAGTTC
The DNA here is from genome assembly GCA_947648045.1 of Beta corolliflora. NCBI lineage: Eukaryota > Viridiplantae > Streptophyta > Magnoliopsida > Caryophyllales > Amaranthaceae > Beta > Beta corolliflora. Next base: position 1,844,359 of record CANSZD010003170.1, read on the forward strand.
ATGGTTAATCTGCTGCATTCTTTTGCAAGTTAGGATTTTTATGAGACTTGGTTTTAATGCAAGCTAAAAATAGTTTGTCATATAGTAAAAGTGTGTTAATTTTTTTGGGGAAGTGCTTTTGACCCTTTTTTTTTGTTGGAGAAATGAACTGTGTGGAAATTGGAAATATACTATGGACTGGGTGAGGTCAAGGCTGGTGTTGAGCGTAGGTCTATGTTTGTGTCATTAATGTACGCTTGGGTTTCCTTATTGCTGCATGGCTACTTAGCAATTAGCATCATTTGACCAAGTCTAGCAAGCCAAGTTTCAGGCCACCAGTCGATTAAGAAGCGAAGTAATATTGACCTTATTGTGGAAAGGCTGTGATTGTACGTTAGATTTTGCTTTACTTGCCATTCTATGAATTTACCGACTATGCATTGGTTGTATCGCTATTATAGCCATGAGTAGCCAAGGTTGTTACTATGAAACCTGTGTATATCATCAGTATAATACTTAAGCTGGTTAGTCCTTTTTAAAAAATATATATATTTATGTTTTTTTTTGGTGGGGGATGAAGGAAATAATTGTAGTAAGAGAAAAGGAAATAATTGTTTGTTTCTACTTATACTTTTATATATCTTCGCATAATGTTACTGTATTACAGGTTATATATCTTCCAGATTACAGGTTATGCAGGTTATGCAGTTGATTAAATATAATTTCACAACATATGGGCTGAGCCCAAACGTCCCATGGGGATCAGAAAAAGTACATTTACAATAGATGTTTATCTAGTCTCTTTTGATGTTTGAACAGTCTTCATATACTGATGATATACACAGGTTGATTGTCATTGTCCTCTTAAATTTGCTCTTTTTTTTTTTTTTTGTTCTTTAAAAAGTTTTGCAAATCGCGACAAGAATTTTGATTTATTGCAAAAATATAAGTCTTGAAATAAAAAAAAAAGCTATCAATCTATATGGTGTTCTAACTTCTAACCACTAATCCAATTATTGAAATGGTAGTCTAATTTAAATCAATTTTAGCAAGTATTCTAAAATCTACAGAGAAAAAGAAGTGACGAATGTGATCACAATTGGCTCCCTATCGTTTTTCTAGAGCCTGTATATGCATTATGTTCGCCTTTATAATATCACTCAACCTTTACAATTCTTGAAACATTATCTGCCACCACAATAGATCATAGCAATCATATCAATACTGTAAGTGTATAGTTGACAATCTATTTTAAAAACCTTCCTTTTTCTTGTAGGTTGGATTTTCCCTTGCTTTTGTAGTCCATGAATCTGCTAATCCACATATTGGTGAGTGCAATAACTTCTACCTTCATGAAGTCTTATGTTAGCCTGGATTATTTCTATGCAATCTACTTCTCAAGCTGGAATATACATATTGGGAAACTTGTTGGCGAGTGTAATCTGACTGCAGCCGTTATCAATTTTGCTATTTCATTGAAGGTTTTGATTTATCTTTTAAACCCTGCAGCTGTATTGGGTCGTCTTCCTGGTACAACAATTTATAGGAATGTTCAACAATATCCAGAAGCATATATATACCATGGAATAGTGCTTGTTCGTTTTGATGCGCCAATATATTTTGCAAACACTAGTTACATTAAAGGTAGGTACGTTCCTACTTTTTCAGTATAATTAGACGTGCTTTTTCTGCATTTTTCTGAAAACTGGAATGCAGTGTTAATTTGGAAGTTCTCATATTAGAGCTGTGATTTTCATTTGTTATCTCTTGTAGGCTGCGTGAATATGAATCCAATCCTGATCAATCTATACGACGTGGGCCAGAAGTCGAACAAATTTATATTGGGAAATTTATTTTGAGCTTTCACGTGAGTAATTGCAATTTCCTCTTTTCATTATTCTCTCCTTTCTTGTTTTAGTGTGTCATTGATGTTAGATTGGACTCAAGAATATGGCATATACATAATGAGACCAGCCAAATCTTTTAATTAATTACTAAAATGTAGTAGGTTTGGATCAAAAGACCTATCCCAAGTAAAGTCTTGAAAAATTCATGAACGCGGATATCAGCTGCACGAAGAAGGAAAGATAAGAGGGTAACCCAATTTTATCAGGCAATATCATCTAACTTTATATAATAAGTGGAACCCAACAAAAGGGCAAACGGAAAGTAATACCACAAAGCCACATTAGAAGAAGAACTACATACATGAATATGGATACTCATAATTTAGCAGCATGTGTCATTATAATACGTCTTACATTCACGTTGTCTAACTCTCTCATATAGTCTACCCGAAGATTCTATTTGGTTGGAAGATGTGAGCATGGGGTTAAGGGGAGGTCATTTGTAAAACTGTATGGTGAAAGATCCAAACATTAGGACTTTCAAGAGAAGTAGTGCGTATTACAGAACGAGTTTTTGTAAGATTGGCTAGCAACAACTAATACAGAACAATGCATGTTTGGTTGATTAGCAGTAAATATGGACTGTCCATATTGGTCAATTACAAAGGGATTTTACACGACTCCAATGAAGCAGTGCGTATTACAGAACGAGTTCTTTTAAGATTGGCTAGCAACAATTAATAAAGAATAATGCATGTTTGGTTGATTAGCAGCAAATTTGGACTGTCCAAATTGGTGAATTACAAAGGGATTTTACTCGACTCCAATGAAATGATCTCTTGTTGATATTTTACATTATCACATAGGGCTAGATTTGATTACCACTTCACCAGCCTCTACATGTGGTTTCATAACACTACACGTCGTAATCAGTATACCTTCCCACACATCAATAAAATAAGAAAATTGTTTACATTCAGCACAAATCCGAATTTCAAACATCAAGCTCTCAACCATTCTTCTATCGGGAACATTACAAGAGGACCTTTCAAGTTATTCAAACTCCCATTTTTCTCAATATATAGACATGGAACAGAACTCTTCACGGTAAAGTGCAAGAGAAATAGGGTGCAAACTGCAAAGCATAATAAGTCATCTAATTCACAAAAAATGTGTTGGATTGTTTAACTATCAATTCCATTAAACAATATAAATAATCAAGTAAATGGATGGAAGAAGGCGGAGAACAGTAATGAAACTTTTAGCATAGTTATATTACCTTCATCACGCGAACAATTCCAAATCTGCAAACAAAAATTACAAGAAACATTAGCCTTAAAAAAATATTAACTTGCATGTTACGCTAGTAAAATGGCAACAATCATCTACAATATTGAGAAAAAGTGAGCTATGGAAATATTTTCACATGCATGCTAAGTACATCGGATATTACTGCTTCTAACGGAATGTCGAGTTGTGAAATCATCCCCGAACATACGCATTGGGGCAAACATCCTATTTACATACAGCCTATTATTAAGCCGTACACGCCTCGAAAACCTAATAAATAAGTTTATACATTAGCAATCTAATTTAATTACAGTAGTAAATGAAGCTAATAATCATGTATGCATAATGCTTCCCTTACCTTCCTGGCAGTAGTAAGAAAGGTTGGGCCGACAATATATACCGAGGATGAATGAAGTAGACAAATGCTATCTCTTTTTGGGAAGCAAATATATATATATATATATATATATATATATATATATATATATATATATATATATATATATATATATATATATATATAAATGATATTGTGATAGTAAATATATTCTAAATAATATATTTACTATCACAATATCATTTAAATATTATTAGTATGCTAGTTTCAAGCAAGATCTTCTATATTGCTAAAGTCATATGCTTTAGACATATTACACTTGTTAAGAGAATTTTTTTTTTTTTTTTTTTTCCGATGAAATTAAAAAAACGTTTTTGGAAGAAAAGATGAACCATTGTGATAGTGGATTATTGATATGATTAGTGTGTATGTAAAGACTTAGACTGTAAATTATTATTGGATAAAAAGTTGTGCTTAAAATGTAAACTAATGTTATCAAATAATGAGATGTATTTATCACAGATTTTTTTTTCCAATGTTTAAATTTTGTTTTGACTATTGGAGTTGAACTTATGGATTAAGGGTTTATAATCTCCTATTTTTTTGGTTTGTACTACATAATCATCTGTGTGTATATATATATATATATTTGAAAATTTATTAATTCTTTATATTTTATAGGGATTTTTTCAATCTCTTTTTTTAAGGATTGTACGTTGCTTCAAATAAATAATGTTGATGATGTCGTATATGTTTTTGTGGGAAATTTGTTCAAGTCGCCACGTGTGCAACAATGAAATTAAAAATTAATAATTATTATAGATTTTAAAAAATTCAAAATATTTGGCTTACGTATTTGTCTCTCTTTGAGAAAGTGTCTTTCATAGGTTTCAAATATCACTTTTATTCAAATTTTGTAAGTGAGTTCCTATATCTTTGGGGGAGTTAAGTATAAGTTTGGGACCTCAACTTTTAGGTTTTTCATTGTTAAGGATCAATAACTTTTTTTTGCCAAGACCTCATCACTATTTTCTATTGAAACTTAACAATTCCAAGGTTGAAATGGTGGGCCCTTGAATTAAGAAATTGAAAAATAAAATAAACGTGAAAAAATTATTCCAAGAAGAAAAAAAGAATTATAAATACATAAATAACCATTTTCATCTTGATTCATGATTTGTAACTTGGGTTGTGGATTTTGTTGGGTAAATGGGTTTTGGTGCATTTCTTCTTGTGTTATTTTTTTTCCTATGGTGGTCGGGCTTGATGGTTTGATGAAAGTGATAGTGATGGGGTTTTGATGGTGGTTTTTTTTGAATAATGGCTCGATGATGTGAGGTTTTAATGGTGGTATTTCAAAATTGATGATTTTAGTTTTTTGAATTTAAATGAGAATTTAAAGCTTTTTTTCTCCCATTAAGCTTTTTCTAATATTAAATTATTTAAGCTGTTTTTAAACTTTATTATTTGTGCTCATGTGGGTTATCGGTGAGTTAATTTGCTTGATTCTTAACCACATGCCCTAAAGAGTTAAAGAAAAAGTTACAAGTCCTAAGTGGTGAAAAGATTGAAACTTTAGGTCCTTGTTGTGGGCTTAACTCTATCTTTGGCTATCAATAATTATTGTTTATTTTTTGGTTTAAAATTGAAAAAAAGCTTCTAAATATATTGCTCACTTATTTGTTCTGGTTTTTTGTTAACAAATTCAAAATCATTATCATACCGATTTGTATCACTAAAATTATATCAGGATCTTTTTTTTTAATTATATAATTATTCAAAGATATAAAGTTAATTTGTGAAAACTATTTTTAAATGGTTTTTTTCAAAAAAAAATCTAAATCAATATTTTTTTCCGTATGTTCAATGAAAAGACATCTATCTTATACGTATTTCAAAAAACGAAACTTCTAACTATTTTTCAGGAGTTGTCCTTTTTCTTCTTGTTTTTTTTTAAGTAAAAAATAATAATCAAATCATAATTTTTTTCTACACATGGTTGAGTTGTTAATTATTGACTTTTTTTAAAATTAATAGTTTTGGAGGGAAAATTTTCAATCAGAAATTGACAAGCGTGCCTATCTTGGCACAGCTTTAGTAATATTTAGATGACGTGTCGAGTATAGATATTTTTGGACTTAAATCTATGGTACTTCACTACTTTAATTTAGTTCACTCCAGTTTAATTAAAAAGAATATAAGACTTGAGTGCTGAGTCAAAGTTTAAATAAATTGCAACTCGACAACATGATTAATCCATAATAAATCCTCCATGTCGACTTCGATTTGATCCTTCTTATTTTTCCCCCTCAAACTCCACATGTTTTTTCTTTTCTTTTCGTTTTTTTTCCCGAACCCAAGTAATAATTTGTATTTCATAATCTACAAGTATTGTATTCAAAATTGATAATATAACGATGATACTATCGTCAAGTACTGTATTCAAAATTGATTATATAAACATGATTAATTATTATATTGACAAAATTGTATATAAACTCATAAATAATTGTTGGCGTAATTAATCTTGATAGACTGATAGTCTATCTCTTCAAATATAATTACATTCATGTTTTGGTTATGGTGGACAAAATCAATCAATATGGATTAATAAAATTTGACAAAGTTGTTACCTCATTAAAATTCTAAAAGAAAAGTTCATGTTAATAATCCCAACTATGGGTAGTCTTCTAATATTAATCCCTATTAACGATTATTCTAATATAATCCCAACTAACGGTATGTCTTCTCATTTTACTCCATGTGGACCGGCAACCTGCTAATCAGGTTATTTACTACCCTACCCGCTCATTCTTCATCATTATTGCTTGTTTTCTTTTAACAAAGCTGCTTCTACACCTTCATTATCAACTTTCTTTCAACCAAATTTCATCCAATTTCTCATCTCATCTATTCAATAATGGCGTCCACAACTCTCTCCCTCTTTCTCCTTCCAAACCAAGTTTCACTCTTTCACACTCTCTCATCTTTCTAATCTCAGTAATTTCTTCCGTTGACCAGTTTCTCATCTTATCTCTTCAACAATATAAAAATTTTATGGCGGGCGTTTGAAAAATGTCTGCAATAAAATGATTGAGTTATGGAGAATATGAAAAGAGCGAAAGAGGTGGAAATTGGATGAGGAGGAAGAAGAAGAAGAAGAAGGAAGGTCAGGAGAGAGAGTAGGGTTAGGGAAAGTGAAAATTGTGGGAAATGAGGAGAGAGAAAGTGGGGGAATTATGCAACTATCGTTCATATTAATCATGGTGTAAGTGTTTTGGGATTTTTTATTATTATTATTATTTTATTTATTTATTTATTTATTTATTTATTTATTTTATTTTGTAAATGGAGGAATTGAAGGAAAGAGGGATGATGAAGAAGAAGGGTTATTATGGGTGTGTGTTATGGATAAGGCGAGTACTGGAGAGGACGGATGAAATCCTATCACTCCCGCTCTTTTCCCACAACGTTTTTTTCTTAATAACATACAGCTAATAACATTAGCTTGATTTTGAGGAATTTACCGCTAAAGGGTATGAATGCGATTGTTGTGAGTTGTGAGTTTTGAAGTTGTGAATGGACCAAATTTACCGTCGTTAGGGATATGATGGGATTTATGTGGGTGGGTTAATTACCTCTTCATAACAATAGAAAGATTTTAACAATGACAGAGTAAATATCTTATATCTCACAAATAATTTTTATTGTTCCAATCTTTTTTTTTTTTGGTTATGGATGGAGTATAAGGTGGGTTAGAGTTTTTTAGCGTGGTAAAGTTTGTTTAATATCATTATATCAAGGATTAACAGCCTACAACTAATACCTCTAGCTAGGTAAACAAGATGAGTAAACTAGGTAAAACATAACACCTAGTTGCCAAATAACCTCATAATCATTAGTTGGATCATATGTAGTAAAATAAGACATGAGGCTTCCTCTCTAGACTACTAGGGTTTCTCTAGGGTTTCTAGGGGTGATGAGGTAATTCTAGCCTCAAGAATTCATCTTATAAGGTCTATTCCTTATTCTTGTTGTCAGTGTCGTTTGTTTGTCATTCTTTGTCTCTTTTCTCGTTCATAGTTCAGTTGCTTTCTCGGACTCCAATTAGGGCTTTCTCGAGATTAGGGTTTCAGTTGGCTTCATAATGGCATCGGAATTAGAAGAAAAATGGATGAATTTAGCCCTTACTGCTGATGAGGAGGAAGCCCTAGTTTGTGAGGATGAAGTCGACGATCCGGCGGATGAGCTTGTTTCTCATAGCCTTGTTGGTAAGCTTTTGACTGATTCACCTTTTAATCCTGAAGCTTTAAAGAATACTATGCGTAATTTATGGAAGCCGACGAAAGGGTTGGTCATGAAGGAGATTGAGAACTCCATTTTTGTTTTTCCGTTTTTTGCAAAGTCGGATCGTAGCAAAGTCCTTGATCAGGGACCGTGGTCATTCGACGGGAAATTATTGTTCTTGAAGGAGGTTTCCCCCGGAGAACGACCGGTGAAATGGTGTTCAAGGTGGCGCGATTTTGGAGTAAGGCTTACCAATTGCCGATTAATAAAAGGAAAAAAATCAATGGCCATGGCAATTGCAAGTAAGTTAGGATCGTTTGTTGAGTTTGATGATTCGGATCCTTTTGGGTATAAGAAGTTTATGAGATTTCGGGCAGATATAGATATCGAGAAGCCATTAATGCGATAGATTTGAAGTATGAAAAACTCCCAGATTTTTGCTATTTATGTGGCCTCATTAGCCATGTAGCAAAGGAGTGTGGCATGTTCGATGAGGAGATGTCGGAAGCAATGGATCCATATGGTAGTTGGCTAAGAGCGTCTCCAACGAGAATTCGATTTAGAAATAAGGCAATTCGTGACAGTGAGCTGAAACTTCTTGACGACTTTAAAAAGAAACCTTTCCCACTCTAACACTAAGATGAAGCTAAATTTTCCGAGACCGCTAATTGGAGTATGAGTGCATGTAAGAAAGGAAATATTGGTGAGGAGATGCAAGAGAACATGGGGTTGAACAAAGGGGAGGAGAGAACGAACAAAAGGGGCGGAGGCTCTATGGAAGAAGTCGCTAAGGAACAATTCCACGCTAGCCAAGTTGCTCCTACTGATGTCGTTATGGCTGCGCATGATGATCAGGTTTAGTGTCCCATCCAATGCTGTTTATGATCTCCAGCTGGCGGTGACCGAGGATCGGTCCCGCCAATCGCAATGAGTCTATTAAGTTACAACTGTCGGGGGCTTGGCAACCCCCGTGCAGTTGCTAACTTGAAAAATCCTGATGTACTTAGGATTGTAAATGTTTTGCTTATAATGAATGAAGCAATAGTTAACGAAATATTGTTTCACAACCTTTGTCTATGCTCTAAGATTATAATTTGTAAGGTCTCAAACGCCATCACCCTTACAAATTAAGGGGGCAATTTGTTAACACTCAAAATAATTATGTCGACTTTCATTGACTAAAGTTGACTACCACAGATTCATTGGTTGGCTTCTGTTGACCATGCATCAAAACCAAACCCAAGGAACGACTGACGATGGTGCAGAAGCGCCATAGAACCTTGGCGATGGGAGCTAAACTAGCAACAGGAAGAAAGTACGTGACACATATATACAAAGGAAGGAGAATTGGCCCAGAATGACAAAAGCCCAATAGGATCAACCAAGCCCACTAAGAGTACGAACGTGAATCAGAGAGGGAAATTCAAATTCAAAGTGAGTTGGCGCCTAGACATGGTAACCACCATCACAATGTCACGTTTCTAATACTTGAATGTGGTAACTGCCATCAGTTTTCCACGACTCCCAGTTCATGCACTCTATAAACAGTAAGGGACAATCGATTGAACAACAACAACAACAACAACAGCTTATCTATTTTCGCATTTTATTGCTTTCCTTAGTTTTCACTTGGCTTATCAGCCAAGTTAGTGTAGTTTAGTTTAGTGTAGCCTAGATTATCACTATGCCTCGTTAAGAAGCATTCTACTTTTCAATTGTATGAACATGGAGGTAATCTTTCTTCCTTGTAATGCAATTGTAGCCTGACACCACAAGAAAATTACCTTTTCGTAGCAATTATTTTGAAGCGATTGTACATTCGCTACAATAAACAACTAATGTCTATGAAATAGTATAGGAAAATGTATCACTTTACAATCGCCATTTAAAACTCTTTAAAATCGATACAAAAAACCTAGTAAAAGACATTCATCATTTGCTTAACCAAGAATTTATATAAATATTAAATAATATATTGTATCATTTTATAATCGCTATATTTACCCCAAAAAATTGGTACAAAAAACTTGTAAAAGACCCCAGCATAAGCGCGCTCTTTTTGGTGGAATTTTCATAAGTTGGCGCCCTTCCACTAAAAACCACCGCTTACTACCTCCAACATATTTCGAATTTTATTTTTAGAATTAGGTTTTACCAATTACACTCCTAGGCTTCTACTCCCCATTCTCGTTAAAAATCTTCTTGCCTGCAATCTCTTTTATCCCTCAAATTGATCGGAAAATCTCCTTGCCCGCAATCTACTCCCCATTCGACTACTTTTCCAGGTATTTAATTTTCTGTTTATATTCGTGTGAAAGTTCGTTGCTTGTATTTGCTACTTGAATTTGCTGCTTGATTTGTTCAGTCGCCGGAAATTGTTTGTCAAGGATCCAAATTTTTAGTTGAGAATATATTGTAGCGGTTCATCAGGTTTATGGGGGTAATTCGATAATGACCAATTTTTGTTCTTGATTTTTTTTATCAGATTATATTAGAACCTCTTCTGGTATCTTGCACCGAAGTCACTGGTAAGTCTCCAATTTCTTGTGTAAAATGCTAAAATTCAGTAAATCATTATAATTCGTTTCTTTAATATAAACTGTCTAAAAATTAGATTTTTCTCCCAAGCTTATATTAGTGATAAAATTAAATCTGCTAAAAATTTGGGTGTAAATTCTATATAGACTTTTAGTGATACAGATCGAGAAAGAGTTGTTATCAGTTGTGGACTTGTGGTATACTGGTATCTATGTGCTATATTATAATACTCCTATTGTGATGCATTCATATAGGATCTAACGTTTGAATCCATAAAGCGAGCTCCTTGTTGCTTGTATGACCTTGGTAGATTGATCCAAGGTTCAGCAAAACTATTGCCTTGATTAGTGTCTTTAAAAGGCATCAGCAAGGTTCTTAGATTGGCTCTATCAGTTGATCTTTTGATGGTTTGAGCCTTAAGCTTTTTGAGGCACTTGAGTTTTCCTATACCCCTATCTGAACTAGATTATATTTCAATTGATAGGTTGCGTTTGCTGCTTCCACAACTTTTTCCTTTGGTTGCTTTACAGATAAGCTTAATGTTTTTTCGAGACTGATCACTACTTTAAACAGTACATGTTATTTTCTATGTTAGCCATGAACCAAACATTTTTATTTTTGCCCCAACATTTAGAATCTTTTGCATCTTGTATAGTGTGGTTTTGCTTATGAAACAAGTGCACTAAAGTTTTCTTTGCCTTTTCTATATCCTCTCTCTACACTTCAGATCTCTATCTGTTACATATTTTTTCGCTTTCTTGCATACTACCCCAAGTTGTAACTTGCTGTTTCATTACATATTTGTCCTTGGCGTCCCCCTTTTTGTTCTTTCTTGCTTATGTGAATAGCAGAAGAGGACTGGGTGAGTTATAAGCACCATTCCAATGTTTGTTTTTTGAGTAAACATCCTCCTATCCACCAGAAACAAAAAAAGGGTAGGATAAAATAGAGAAGGAAAGACAATTTTTGTCTGTTGAATACTGGGTGTATGACTAATATGCCTGTTAGTTAAATAGTTATGCTATTTGTTCAGGTTAACTACTTCAATTTGTAGAAACCTGTACCCGGTTTTCTTTATACTTTATCATGGTCAAGTTCAGTTTTGATTTGGATATTACCAGGTTCTAGGAGGTATCTCTAGTAGAAAGTTGTCTTTTTCTATTTCTTTGTCTTATTTCTTTGTCTCACACCACCTCTCTACTTTATATGATTCTCTTTTTCAAATTTCCTTGTCACAAGGGTGAGGTTCCTTCTTGGAATTCCCTCTTTTTGGAAACTTCTAGTTATATAGTGCACTATTCTATTGGTGGCGTCGGATGACCAGGTATTAAGTATGGTTATGTGGGATGAAAGATTGGAAATTGTTTAGGAAGATTTTTTTAGTTGGAGAGCGTTTGCTTCATTTTCCATATATCTATGCACATTATTTTGCGTAGAAGCATGTAAGACTATACTGGTGGTTGTACTTCTATCTGCAGGCCTACAAAGTCATCCTAATATTGTGAACCTCTCTGGCGTTGGTCTTGATTTTGTGAATCGTTCGGCAAATATTGGACCTCTCTTTCACAACCTTGCTCTGCAGCAGTACATAATTCTCTATTTTCAGGTAATCTCTTACTGTAAATATTTTGGTTTTTTGTTCAATGGATAATGTTCTATTTGCTATTTCTATTTTTTAGGATATCTGTAATTAATGTTGCTCCCTTGTAGCATGTTTGACTGTTGTTTGGGTAGATTTTTCAGCAGTACAGATATATATTTGATAGGTCGCAACATAGTCATATGCATATATGCACACATTCTATAGCTTCCTATTTTCCCTTTGAGCGTTTCAGTAAATTCTTTCTTGCTCTAGGTAGAGGTAGATTGCATACATTCCTCAATGCAGGGTCACTAGATTGTTATATTTGTTGTGTGCAAACACTCTCTAAGTATCCAACTGTTATGTGAATCCACACAGAAAAGAGGAAAATCAAATGCGAGAAACAAGAGGTACAAGAAATGTTTTACGTAAGTGAGGAAATCTAATCTGATTTGATGATTACTAAGGTATTTTTGGGTTTAAATGCTTGTTGCTCTACTCTCCTTGGCAATGTTGTCATAAGTTTATTTTTCATAGAACAATGTTGTACAAATTACATTTGTTTATGTTTGAGAGTTGTTTGCTGCTAGTGTAGTTGTAGTGTTTTGTAGGATGATTTGTATTTTTCTTGCTTTTGCGCGCCTTCTTTAGTTATTGATATAATTAGTAATTGCCCAAAAAGAGTGATTTATTTTGGGATGTTTGAATATTTGGTGATTTTCAATGACTTGATCTGATAGGATGATGATGATTTGGCTGGTTGGGAGAATGCACATATATGATCATCAAATGCCTCTTGATTAATTGATAGGTAAAAAGTTGTTTTTTATATGATTCAAAGTGTGTGCTAACTTTTCATAATTATAGCCGTATATTAAATTTTGCCCCTTTTTTGCAGATAATTCTATTTTGGAAATAGTGAAGTTGAGCCTACTTTACGGAACATTTTATTTTAGCTACACTATTACAATTGTTTCATTGAATAATTATGGACAAGTAGAATTTTTTAAGTTAAATCTCTAGAATTATTTACGTTTCCATAATTTGAAATGATCTTTGTGATTACTTTGAAGTTATTATCTATAATATTTACCATGATATTGCGATTATTTTATCATCATAATTAATATTTTGTATGTGTATAATAAGGGAATAGTAATTTCTAAAAGAGATAGCAAAATTATTTGTTACAATAGCAACAAAGAAACAACAATCAATATTGTGGCGAAAATAATCGCTGTCATAGAACCTTTAAGGTGTATTCTTTGGTTAGCAATCATGGCGATTCCATGACTAATAGCATCAATTAAATTAGAGATAATAATTAACAAATCGTGTTGATTACATTCGCTACCAAAATTACTTAATAGTATCGATTAGATTTGTTTTCATTTTACACAATAGTGTCGATTATATTCGCAACTATAATTAGAAATAATGTCGATTATATTCGCACCCTTAACTAGTTATTCGTGTCGATTGTATTCATTACCATAACTAACAAATGGTATCGATTGGATTAGCTACGATAATAAACAATAGTGTTGATTGCATTCACTACCGTATATAACAGATAATGTCAATCATATTCACAACCATAAGTAGCCAATTAGCATCGATCACATTCACTACCATATGCAATTTTTGTGGAAGGTGGATCCGACATTTGTTGCAATTATAATCGCTACAATAATCACCACAATTGGATGTAACCATTCGTATCGATTATTTAGATAAACCCCAGCAAATGTGAAAACCACTACCAAAGGCTATGGTAACAGTGGATCTTGTATCGAAATGTCATTTGCCGGGGAAAGTGTTCGTAGCGAATGCAATCGATACCTAAGGTTATAATAATCGCCACGAAAAGGTAATATTCTTGTAGTGTGACTCTATCCTTTATAATGGAAGGCATTTGCATCTTTTATTCAAGTTTGTTTGTTCTTAACTTCAGTTCACATTCCACACTTAGCGTAATTCCTTAAGTTAACCACCTCCTTCGGATTATTGCTAGTCGTTTAGGAGCACTGACGTTAGCGAGGTTATTCAAAATAACCAGTAACAAGAGGGGCAGCCCCCTAGCACATCAAAAACAATATTGGGTGTTTGACTTGTTGGTGAAGTGCAAAAATCACCTCAACAGCCGCGTTAACCTTGGACCACCACCTCAAAACTGCCACCAAAGCCGAGCTTTGCCTAGTTAATCTCAGAGATTTTTTTGCACTTTAATATCTCATCTATAGAGAGGCAAAAATAGCTTAGCTCCTTTTTTTTCTTTTCATTTTTCACTTTTCATTTTTTTAAACTTATTTACGAACATGCCACTGAGATATGCAAATTTTGCATATCTCCGAGATAAACTAAGCTTTTCCCGGGAAAAAAATGGTTCTTTACTTTATATATATATATATATATATAATTTTTTTTTTTGAAAAAAAAAAGACAATCGAAGAGAATTGTTTGAAAGAAACGTTTCTCTTCAAAACTTTTAATTTTTTTTTTTTTGTTTCTCACCGACTTCAGTACCAGTTTTGAGGTGGTGGTCCAAGGTCGACGCGACGGTGGCCAAAAGCGTTGCCTGTCGATGGTGATAGAGGTGGTCCAAGATGGTTTTTATTTTTAGCTAGGGGCAAATTCAAAACTTCGCCCAAAAATGTGGGCCAAGTTTAGTATTTTGATGGCGATGTTTAACAACCCCCATTCCTTATATCTCATTTGCAATATTGTTGTGTGAAATCTAGGGATAAAATTGTAAATTTAAGATACACCTTTTATTAAAAAATAACAATAAATATTAAAAGCTTAGGTATTCAGCAAAATTTTCGATTTTTCATCTTTGTCCCTTGTTCATACAAGGCGGATTTACTATGGGTTCATTGGGTTCACCTGAACCCAGTGATTTTTGGATAAAAATTGCCCAGTTTTTTTTTTTAAATTAAAAATATTTTAGATATAAGATATATACTATTCGCGTGCAAAGTAGAACATGAATCGAGCTGATGTTACAATGGTTTTGTCTCTCCATTGGGCGCGCGCGAGGTCTGGGGTTCGAATCTAACACACACGTTTTTTTTCTCTTTTCTTTTATCTAAATTCTAAACATAAACTAAGCCCAATTCTCTCTCAACAACGGAACAAAACCAAAGCCGACATTTTTTCTCCAAAACCCTAACTCCCTAAGCAACGAAGAACTGACCGTCTGACCGTCTTCCCCACCGCGACGGCGCACTGCGGCGAGCCGGCGACTACTCAAGTGCCTTTATTTCCGGCAACCGCATCTAGCCAACGGTTTGAACGGTAACGCCCAATTCTTCAATTTTAAATATGAATTTCAGATTTTAGTCTTTTAGACATTAGAATATGTAATTGTAATTATGTAATTTTGTTAATCATTTAAATGTACTCCTTCAATCGCAAGTGTACACAGCATATAAATCATCAAATCGGATAATCTGATGAGAAAAAATTGATTGTCTTTATATCTCATCTCCAAAAAAATCTAGTAATTATATCAGTATTTTTGACGAAGGTGGTACAACACAAATCATAATCAGATTCTGCCAATATTATCAAGCAATAATATAGGACTCATAGTATCTTTGTCGTAAGCTTCTCAAAGAGATTGCAGGTCTTCACAATTTTCATTGTTAGTGTTTGATGCAACTGAACTCTACTCTCAAAATCTCAAAATCTCAAAATTGAAAGTGTTACATCTAGTAAAACGAAGTACGGAAACACATGATCAGCTATTAGGAGGAACTTCAATTCTGACAGAAAGTCCTGTAATCAGAGCAAGCTTGTATGAAAGAAAGTACTGCATAAAGCAACTAGGGAAAAAAAGAAAATAAAAGGTTTTTATTTCTTTGTTCTGGCTCGAAAGGGGGATTAAGTATACTATTCTTTTTTCACTATTGTCATAGTCGACTTATTATGCATACTAGGCAGTGGAGAAAAGACAAAAAATATTTAAGGACTAGTACATGTAATGCATATAGAGCAAAGAGTAACTGTAATAACGCTCACTTAAAACAGAAAGGAAATATAAGATAATCATAGTGACTAGTGAGACAGAGGAAGTGTAAAATTAGGGTCCAAACAACTCTGACTAAGAATGAGTAGTCTCCAGAATATACTGGTGCAGCATATACATTTCATCTAAAGTAACTAGGATGTTAGATTAATGGAATCTGAGATTATGACTAAGAATGAGAGTTCCCATGTAATGATATGACAACACTTCGACATGAACTTGAATATTTTTTTTTTTTTACCGACTCCGAACCCATAGGGTTGGAATCCTGGATACGCCATTGCGATACAACTGAGATTTCATTAGCCGCGGCCCGCATATTAGATTTTGCATCAACAACAGCAAATTCGGTTCAATTTCTTCAACGAATTAAGGTAAAAAAAAACTTGCTAATTTGTTACAAATATCTATTTATATCGTTGTAATTTCTTTATTAAAGTCGAAATTTTTTGGTTAGGGTTTGAACTTTGAAATTTGTGGAGCAAATTCGCTCCCATCGAAATTCTAAATTAATTGCTTATTGTTGATAATGTAATTTGGTGGTAATTTTCAAGGATATGTTTGCGTAATCAATTTGGTTTGCTTTACGCCTCAATACTGATTGAATTGGAATTAGAATTTGTTGATTGATGGTTGTGATTGAAAATATCAATATTAATGGGTGTAATTGGAAGAACTGATTGAATTTTAGTAGGATTACTAGAATTTTGTTGTTTTGTAATATGTTGGATTTAATCTTATATGTACCCATATCCTTCAATTCATAAATCAGTGTTCGCAAGAAATTGTTCTATGTTTGTAATCTTATGGGCTTGAATGATTATTTTTATTTGGTTAATTGATTATATTAGACTCATCTTGTAGGACGAATCCCTAATCATGGAACTGCCTGAAAAGAAGGGGTTTAATACGGGTAAGAAGAAACAAAGGGCACAAGTGAATATTGCAATATCTTCCAAGAAGAAAAGGGCAAAAATACGAGAATTAGTTGATGAGAGTAATTACGATCGAGACAAACCCCTTGAGGAAGATCCAGACAATCTCGATAATTTGTTACCGCGATCCCGTCAACGGAGGAATTGATGGCCATGATGGATAAAGAGAAGGATGAGTCATACTATGTTAGTGCTGCATTCCGCTCAGTGCACACGAATGAAGTCTTTATGTTCCTCCATCATGATTATTTTGTAATCAAATATGATCCTGAAACACCAAAGATGGATCGCCTAGTCAAAGCCCCACTTTTGGTTTGCGATGGTTTCCCCTCTCTTTACAGCACTGCTTTTCATGACTATGGAGTTGACGCTGCTTTCAGTTGTCATGGTGTTAATGAAGCATTTCTCTTTTCGGGCACATATTGTGCAAAGATAAGTTATGATTTAGACACCCGAACGGGTGATTTAATTGGAGGCCAAGGCCAAGGTCTATCCCGCCCGATCTACACTCCAAAGATGTTTCCTTTCCGGGTAAGAATCCGTGTGTCAATGCTGCCTTTGAATCCACGGTCATTGGTGAAGCTTATCTTTTTCAACGCTCACGATATGTTCTCTTTAACTATTCTGAGCGGAAGCTCATCAAGAGTGGTCTCATAACAGACGCTTTTCCATGCTTGCGAGGCACTATCTTTTCAAGTGATATTGGAGTTGCCTTTGCTTCGCACAAGTCCTATCAAGTTTACCTGTTCAAAGATAACTCATATGTGCTAATCCACTATAACCCTCGCGAAACCAGCGACAGCTACTCCATTGTTGGTCCTGAGGAGATTGTTCCCACCAACTGGCCTTCTTTACGGGGCATAGTGCCGTACAATAATTGGGGACGTGATGATATAGAGCCTAAGACTTGGGAAGCGCGTTGGAGCAATGGTTGCTGGTTCAGATTATAGATCTCCTCGATGGAAAATTCTATACCTATGTCAAAAGTGAAGCCAGTAAGTTAGCCTGTCACTTAACTAGTCTTGCTGTAGTGAGTTTACATAGAGCTTATGAAGCTGTTTTAAAGTAAGTTATTCCTCTGCTATATAGTTCTCGGTTATTTTTGTGTCTATCTAAGATTGTTTGTTAGTAGCAGCTTGTTCTTCCCTTCAACTTGTTTTCATGTTTTGGGCTTATTTATAGAAATGGTGTTATTCACTTAAAATGTAAAGTTATGGCCACATATTTATTTCCAATGTAAACTGCTTTTTCATGGAATGTAAGAAAAGTTATTAAAAAATGGAAAATGAAAGGGGAAGGGAGAGGATGAGTGGGAAGTAGAGTAAAAAGATGACAAGGAGGGATCAAAATGTGGTTTTCTTTCCTTTCAAAAAGAAATTGTCTTTCATCACTAAAGATTTTCACCATTGAAGAATTATTTGTCACCCTTTTAGAAACCAAACAAAGCAAAATAAGTAGAAGTGAATTTTTGTGAATAAACTATCCTTCATCGGTGACAAGCAAGTTGATCTTGCACTTGTGCAGATGTGCGCATCTTCACTATCATGTCTGTTCCCAATTTTCTTTTCGCAAAAGCTGTGGGTGATTTGCTTTGATTTTTTTTTTTTATCAAATTCTTTTATGGTACTTTACATTGTTCAAGCTATTTTCTGGTTATTACACTTTTAGAGGCATTATATTATTGCGACTTGCAAGAACACTAAGGGGATAAAAGTTTGTGAGGAGGGAGCATATTATCAACTTCACAATTTTTCCTGTGCATAATTATTTAAACTCGATTAATGCTTTCACACAACCCTTTTAAACAATTTATTTCTCTTTCTCCATCTCTCAATATCTTGAATTACCATCATGCTTTTGTTTGATAGTAAGACATTAACCAATTGTGCCTGAATTACAACTTTAGTTAAATTACATGCCAATATACAACAAGAATGTAATACAAGGGATGCTTTCTTTGACGAGCAACAATTGGGTAGTGGGTTAATGTTGATGTTGTGATTGATGATAGCATCTTTTTCCCTAATAACTCAATATTGGTAAAAAAAATATTCCCATTTGCATATAACTTATAAGGATTTTGCACTAATGCAACTTTTTTTTTCACGATAATTATTGTATTAAAATCTTAATTATAAGTATTGTTTTATATTACAATCATTACAATAATATTTTTTTTTTTACTATAATTATTGTAATATAATCTTAGTTATGAATATTGTCTTTTGAAATAGTTCTTTGAATTTTTAATTTTGAATAAAATTCACTTGAAAAATTTTATATTTCAAGAGAATGATGTGTAATATAATTTGGATAACTTATCTTTTTAACAAATTTATTAATATTTGTTAGGAGGATCGTTATTAGGATTTTTTTGAATTAGTTCTTAGATTTAATCCATTTTTTGTTATTTTATTTTAGATAATATCATATTTCATTGAATTTTAAATTTTGAATAAAATTAATGTGAAAATTTTATAGTTCAAGATGAGTTATAATACAGTATTTATGTTGGATAAATTGTCCTTTCAACAAATTTTATACTGATTTGCTAGGAGGATAAAATCATGATGAAATATCTTTCGAATTTTGAACTTTAAATTTTAAATATTATGGGATAATATTTTTACCAATTCACATGAAAAATTATATATTTCAAGAGAATGATTTGTAATATAATTTGGATAACTTATCTTTTTAACAAATTTATTCTAATTTGTTAGGAGGATCGTTATTAGGATTTTTTAAAATAGTTCTTAGATTTAATCTATTTTTATGTTATTTTATTTTAGATAATATCATATTTTATTGAATTTTAAATTTTGATTAAAATTAACGTGAAAATTATATAGTTCAAGAATGAGTTATAATATTGATAATGAAAGTTCTCTCTCAAATTTTCTAAGAGAGAAAAGAGTTCCCTCTAGGGTTTTCCTTTGGGAGGGTTTTTTTCTAGCATATATCGCTAGGTTTTTCTTCCATCTTTCTCTCTTTTCACTCCCTTTCTTCGATCTCTTTATTTCTGATCTCAATTGTGATTTTTGTAGCATCGGTTTCTTTTACCGGTGGTAAGCCCCAAAAACCTATTTAATTGCTTTCAATAATGGAACCCATCTTTAAGATGGTGTTTTTTCTAGTGTGTTTATCTTCATTGCTCCATTGTTTGGTAAAAAGAAAGGAAGATCTACGTTTTCACAATTTCTATAAAAATCTAGATGACGACAGAAGTATTTACACCTAAGGGGCTATGCATCAGCGAAAGTTATGCCGAATCATAGCGAACTCACAGATCGTATTGCTTCAGATGAAGGTTTTAATTAAGGCTATTGTTAATCGAATCTGCGATGTAATTAGATCTAAGGGTTTAAGTATTTGTGTTGAAATTGTAGATTTTTAGGAATTGTTTGTAAGTGTCGTTTGGCCATATTTAAATGAAATCCTTTCTTCCCGTCAAAAAAAAAGAATGAGTTATAATATATATGTTGGATAACTTATCTTTTTAACAAATTTTATACTGATTTGCTAGGAGGATAAAATCATATGATAAAATATCTTTTAAATTATTATAAGTTAAACTGCTTGATAATGCTTGGTTTTATTGATTTAATAAAAGCTAGATTGTAATATTTGAAATAGAGGAACCAGCTCTTTGAATCATTCTAAAGGAACCATTTAATTTGAAGTTTTGGCTACGGTCACCTGTGCCAGTTTTGGGTGGAAAGATAATTGAAAAAATTGTCAAATTTTGCGAATGCCTTTTTGTTTTATACCTCATAATTTTGTAAGATTTGTTGAAAGTTTATTGACTTCTTTGCATTGCTATGTTCATCTTGCATAACTATTGAACTATGGCTGCTGAAAGAATTATAAAACCCTGCTGAATAAAGACTGAGAAATTTTCTGAAAGTTATGATTATCTTTATTTCAAAGGAAAATCTTAGACCTAATAGCAAATGTAGTAATATCTAAGTTTTGAGAAGTTGCGGATGAAAGTAACAATCCAAAGAGATTATAGAAGTCATTTTGCTAGTCCTCAGTAATATTCTTTAAATTAATGTGTGGTGATCCTAAGAGAGTGCATAGCTGAACGATAGTCCTTTTCGTAGCAATGGACAGGGTTCGGTACTTGCTTTGGAGAGGATAATTATTGTACTGTATCTTCTCTGACTGTCTCAATTTGTATTCTTGGATATTCTCTTTTGTGTTGATACCAATATCAGATCAAATTTGATCTACTTTGGGAAATTTTCTCTTGTAACCACCTAATGTTAAATGCTTGCAGTGTTGGCCCATCAGCTAGTTGTTTAGATAAACCTCTGGCAAATTACGAAGAGAATGGGGAGGTATACCAATACCTTTCTTGGATATGGAGGATAGATCTGTAGCAAGACTGACTTAATTGTGTTTCTTTTTTTCTGTGCTCTGATGCTGTTCAGGGCTTAAGAGAAGCAATTAAAAGTGGTGATCGAGCAGGAGTCAAGGATCTTCTGGATAAGGTTTTTGCTTATTTTGCTCCCATCTTGCTTTTTTTTGTAAACTAATGTTATCAAATAATGAGATGTATTTATCACCTTTTTTTCCAATGTTTAAATTTTGTTTTGACTATTGGAGTTGAACTTATGGATTAAGGGTTTATAATCTCCTGTTTTTTTGGTTTGTACTACATAATCATCTGTGTGTGTATATATATATATATTTGAAAATTTATTTATTCTTTATTTATATATTTTATATTTTATATTTTATATTTTATGGGATAATAATTTTTACCTGAATTATTATCGAATAATACTTTTTATCTGAATTTAATTTACAAATCTAAGTAGCACACTAGCAAATTATGAAAACAAGTTGACATGTACATACCCTTGACTGCTATCTTGAGTAGGACGTCTTTGTCTTGGAACGCCATCTGTTTTCTTTGTTTTCGTATTCAAAGTTGATGAGGAAGCTACAGTCTGCTCTTAGACACAGGGAAACACAGCAAAATAAGGAATTCTGGAGGTGAATCAAACGACTATAAAGCAGGTGTTAAATTACTGAACCTGCACAGGAGCTGCCAGAGCGGGTGGAAGTGAAACCTCACAAATGCACAAAGGCATACCACATTTGCATTCTGGAACAGTTGATACATGTGGCTGCAGAGAAGATGATGCAGATCTATGTTCCGAATCCCCATTCATGTCAAATCTTGAAACAGCTTCTGAGACAGAATTGATTCTTTCTGCAGAAGGCCCTAAACTGTCACCCATGGATCTGCACCAAAAAAATTGATTTTTCCTCAGAAGACAGTGAATTTATACATAAATCCAATAAAAAGACAATGTAAAATATGAATGAATGAACCAGGGCTAACTGAAACATAGTGGTTGAACCACGATCATAAAGTAGTGATATGGCTCAAAGTTCAAAATTGAGATGAAGTCTTACAGAACATGCTTCAATTTTCTTTTAATAACATGAGAGAGCATTCCCTAATGACTTGCTGAGGATGAACCTCCCAAAGTTATCCTTCAGCTACAAGATGACACATTTTTTAATTGTTCACCAATTCCTGGCTTCCTGCTTAGAATTTTTGTTAGGTCTGTAATATATGTGTGGATTTCTTGAGGAGAAAGTGAAATAAGGATAGCCAAGTAGCCAACACAGAGTTCAATTCTACATAGCAAGTAGCATTGTACAATCAAGCCACTAAATTTAGGCCCGATGGGAACACAAGACATGCATATTCAATTTTAAAAAAAACTATTCAATGAACTCTTAGCCATAACAATGTATACATTGGAAAGCTTTCTTTTTTCTAGCTTATATGCAAATGAATTTTGGTCAATTTTTTGATTGAATTTTGAGTTTAAGATTTTTAATGTAGTTGAAATATATGTTTGTTATATGGGATTTCGATTGAATGAAAGTTCTTTGGCCAAAGGATAAAACTATGTTAAGAATTAGACTGATTATTCTAGGACAATTACTTTGAACCAATGGTGAAAAGTTCATTTGCATTTTTAACAACTCTTTCAGTAGCCCATTTGACAACCTTTTTAGCCAAAAAAGAAGTTACAAAGGTGTTTTTCACCAAAATTCTTGAAAATAAACTAAAGGAAACATTTGACTACAAACAACCATAACAAACAACTACTACTACCAAATAGGTAAACAAGCCAAAGTAACCTCATGAAACAAAATTTCGTATTTTAATTAACACAAAATCCAAAAGAAAATCTAAGTTCATGAAGGATACCACTTCACTACAAGAAATGTGGTAATTAACGACGGCTAAAAGCCGTCGGTGATCAAAACAAAACCGTCGCTAAAATATCAACGACGGCCAGCAGTCGTTGAAATGCAGTCGTTGGAAGGGTGGTCGCCGATATTGGAATCAACGGCCAGTCAAGCCGTCGGTAAAAATTTCAACGACGGTTTCCTCGCTCATCGCCGACCGTTTACAAAAACCGACGTTGACTCCACGCCACCGACTGTTTTAAACAGACGGTAAAGTAGCGACAGTTTTTAACCGTCGCTGATTCACCGACTGTTTTTAACCGTCGGTGTATCACCGACTGTTACAAACCGTCGCTGATTTCGCTGATTCAACGTCTGTGAAAAACCGTCGCTATTGTATAAAAGCAGTCGTTGATGTGGAAGTCCATGGATGCATATAGTACCTTACGGCGTCGCTCTAGCGTCGTTGATTTAATGTTTAGCCGTCGTTGTTGTTTTAAAATAATATTATTTAGAATATTATTGTTCTTAATATTAATTAAACTCGTACTCCGCATTTGCATGCTTGTGGACTACACTAAAGTTGTTCCTCCATCGCATTCAATTTTTTCAATTACAAAAATATGCAATTTTGATATATATTACAATTTGCATAGATACTTGTATAGTTACATGAAATAGATTACAATTATGTACACAAAATAGATCCCGATGTCGGGAAATAAAGTAGAAGTCGGTGTTTACAAAAAATATATATCGACAAAGCTAGAAACTAATAAGCTAGATGCTCGATAAATATAGACACTAAATGTCTATAGTTAGACAAACTACCTAGATTAAATATATGTACGCAAAATAGATCCCGGTGTCGAGAAATAAAGTAGAAGTCGGGTTCCAAAAAAAATAACCCGACACATCTAGAAACAAAGCGAGATGCCGATAAATATTGACACTAAATGCATATAGTTAGACTAACTATATCCAATTAAAAGTTAGTTACCTAGTTGCCAAAACAAAAAAACTACACTGTCAAGGGTGTAGCACTACCGCCACCACCAAACCCTGGGTCATCATCTGGTCTGCTTTGTGGAGGGGGGCCTGGGTTGCAACCTGAGGACATGTGGCCGAAACTAGACATGTTCCTCATCATTTCCTCTACGATGGCCCGACTTGACGCTTCCACCCGTGCTGCGACCATTGCCTCTACCTCTTCCATCCGCGCAGCGACCTTTGCCTCCACGTGCGCCTCAATCTGAGAAAAAATGGACGGCTCATATGGTTGTGAAGAGCCGCCATCTCCTCGCCCTGATGAAGAGTTGTAGTACAAATGATCTCCCCGACCCCAAACCCTGAACTTTTCCTCTGTTCCTCCCCCCAACTGTCTCCCAATACAACAGATCAGGGTTCGGCTGTGACCCCTGAGTGGTACAATGATCCAGCTTCTTATTGTATGTCTCCTGCATTTTGTTAAATATACTCATATTAAAGTAATATAAAGTGGCCAAAATGGCGTATATTTGGTTCTAACTTGCCTATATTATGTATTTTCAATAAAAACAACTTACAATTACATTAAACTAACTATATATATGATGTTTGAGGTGTTTATAACTTAAACTAACATCAAACTACTCGTATTCATTCATTTTCAAGTAAATGGCCTAAAATGGCCTCAAAAGGCCTATATTTGGTTCTAACTTTCCTATATTGTGTATTTTCAATCAAAACAACTTATAAATACATTAAACTAACTATATATATGATGTTTGAGTTGTTTATAACTTAAACTAACATCAAACTAATCATATTCATACATTTTCAAGTAAAATGGCCTAAAATGGCCTCAAAAGGCCTATATTTGGTTCTAACTTTCCTATATTGTGTATTTTCAATCAAAACAACTTATAAATACATTAAACTAACTATATATATGATGTTTGAGTTGTTTATAACTTAAACTAACATCAAACTACTCGTATTCATTCATTTTCAAGTAAATTGGCCTAAAATGGCCTATATTTGCCTATATTTGGTTCTAACGTGCCTATATTGTGTATTTTCAATCAAAACAAGTTATAAATACATTAAATTAACTATATATACGATGTTTGAGGTGTTTATAACTTAAACTAACATCAAACTACTCGTATTCATTCTTATTTAAGTGAAATGGCCTAAAATGGCCTCAAAAGGCCTATATTTGGTTCTAACTTTCCTATATTGTGTATTTTCAATCAAAACAACTTATAAATACATTAAACTAACTATATATATGATTTTTGAGTTGTTTATAACTTAAACTAACATCAAACTAATCATATTCATACATTTTCAAGTAAAATGGCCTAAAATGGCCTCAAAAGGCCTATATTTGGTTCTAACTTTCCTATATTGTGTATTTTCAATCAAAACAACTTATAAATACATTAAACTAACTATATATATGATGTTTGAGTTGTTTATAACTTAAACTAACATCAAACTACTCGTATTCATTCATTTTCAAGTAAATTGGCCTAAAATGGCCTATATTTGCCTATATTTGGTTCTAACGTGCCTATATTGTGTATTTTCAATCAAAACAAGTTATAAATACATTAAATTAACTATATATACGATGTTTGAGGTGTTTATAACTTAAACTAACATCAAACTACTCGTATTCATTCTTATTTAAGTGAAATGGCCTAAAATGGCCTCAAAAGGCCTATATTTGGTTCTAACTTTCCTATATTGTGTATTTTCAATCAAAACAACTTATAAATACATTAAACTAACTATATATATGATTTTTGAGTTGTTTATAACTTAAACTAACATCAAACTAATCATATTCATACATTTTCAAGTAAAATGGCCTAAAATGGCCACAAAAGGCCTATATTTGGTTCTAACTTTCTTATATTGTGTATTTTCAATCAAAACAACTTATAAATACATTAAACTAACTATATATATGATGTTTGAGTTGTTTATAACTTAAACTAACATCAAACTACTCCTATTCATTCATTTTCAAGTAAATGGCCTAAAAATGGCCTCAAAAGGCCTATATTTGGTTCTAACTTTCCTATATTGTGTATTTTCAATCAAAACAACTTATAAATACATTAAACTAACTATATATATGATGTTTGAGTTGTTTATAACTTAAAATAACATCAAACTACTCGTATTCATTCATTTTCAAGTAAATTGGCCTAAAATGGCCTATATTTGCCTATATTTGGTTCTAACGTGCCTATATTGTGTATTTTCAATCAAAACACGTTATAAATACATTAACCTAACTATATATATGATGTTTGAGGTGTTTATAACTTAAACTAACATCAAACTACTCGTATTCATTCTTTTTTAAGTGAAATGGCCGAAAATGGCCTCAAAAGGCCTATATTTGGTTCTAACTTTCCTATATTGTGTATTTTCAATCAAAACAACTTATAAATACATTAAACTAGCTATATATATGATGTTTGAGTTGTTTATAACTTAAACTAACATCAAACTAATCATATTCATACATTTTCAAGTAAAATGGCCTAAAATGGCCTCAAAAGGCCTATATTTGGTTCTAACTTTCTTATATTGTGTATTTTCAATCAAAACAACTTATAAATACATTAAACTAACTATATATATGATGTTTGAGTTGTTTATAACTTAAACTAACATCAAACTACTCGTATTCATTCATTTTCAAGTAAATGGCCTAAAAATGGCCTCAAAAGGCTTATATTTGGTTCTAACTTTCCTATATTGTGTATTTTCAATCAAAACAGCTTATAAATACATTAAACTAACTATATATATGATGTTTGAGTTGTTTATAACTTAAACTAACATCAAACTACTCGTATTCATTCATTTTCAAGTAAATGGCCTAAAAATGGCCTCAAAAGGCCTATATTTGGTTCTAACTTTCCTATATTGTGTATTTTCAATCAAAACAACTTATAAATACATTAAACTAACTATATATATGATGTTTGAGTTGTTTATAACTTAAACTAACATCAAACTACTCGTATTCATTCATTTTCAAGTAACATGGCCTAAAATATATTTTTAAGGTGTATTTTCAATCAAAACTACTTATAAATATATGTTTAGAAGTATCTACCGAGATTTGCTTTGCTTTCTTGTTTCTTTGGAATTTCTCCTTTTCCAGAAAGCAGTCTTAAAATGAGTCTTCAAGAACAACTCGGGAGCGGTAGGGAGTACTCCTCCTCTACTCTTTGCCTGTACACATTGTTGAACAAAGGTCATTTTTTTTTTACTCATACCGAAAATGTCATGTAAATTACACTAAGTAGTAGATATGAAACATTTTTACCATCTTTCTAGCATGCTGTGCCGCCAAAATAGAACCCTGAAGGTGTGACGGCTCAATTGGATTAGACGAGGGGAGCCACCTCTTCTCGTTCTTCTTCACTGTTCGATTTTTCCCGAAATGTGGGCTCTTCACTTCTCTTCTTCATG
This sequence comes from Beta corolliflora, assembly GCA_947648045.1. Taxonomy (NCBI): domain Eukaryota; kingdom Viridiplantae; phylum Streptophyta; class Magnoliopsida; order Caryophyllales; family Amaranthaceae; genus Beta; species Beta corolliflora. Next base: position 1,871,888 of record CANSZD010003170.1, read on the forward strand.
TCTTCGTAGATCGTCTCCCCCAACCATTTTGGCCTTTCTTTGGCTTTCTTAAGCATCCAGTATCGCAAGTCTCTCAGACGAGATGAAGCTTTTTCTTGTAATCCTTCCTCACTAGGCCATCTAACTCAGGAGCCCACTCGTAAATACCCTTTAATCAAACATTAAACAAAGTTATTAATAAAGTAATATAATCAATTTCATTTTTCATAATTTGATTCATACATACTGTGAAAATGTTCCACCAATGCGTCTTTGTTGCATTGTCTACCTCACTGTAATTGAACCAAGGTTGTCGAAAATGGCCCTGGAAAATGTCAGTGATGGACCCACTAACCTTGTTATCATCAAACCTGAATTGATAACCAAACAAACACGTGAATTGTGAATATCATTTCATACAAATATCATGAAGCATATAGTAGCTTACGAACTTACCACAATCCAGTAGGGCTTAAAACCTTTCTTGGTGCACGGTTCGAACCTTCACCTTCCTCCGTATGAGTGTTCGGAGTCTCCGGTACGTGGTTACCAAAGTCACGTGCCTGTGAATCATCTCCCTTGTGTCTCGACATACGGTTACCGCTTCCTTCTACTTACGGTGTGAAAAAGCTCCCTGGGAATCAAATTCCCACGACCTTGGCTTCCACCTAAGCCAGCTCGACCTCCGCGGCCCTTAGGATTAGACATGATTACCTAAAATGAAAGAAATTAGAAACGCGCAAGATTAAACAAAAAAATTGAAATAAATTATAAATACATTAAAGTATGAAAGGTGTAACTTCAAAACTAAAGTACTCCCCCCTTCACTTCCCCCCCTTCACTGACCCCCTGCCCTGCACTCCCCCCTTCCCAACCCCCTACACTCCCCAGTCCCCACCCCTTGCACTCCCCCCCACCCCGCACTCCCCCCCCACCCCTTCACTTCCCCCCTTCACGACACCCCGCACCCCCACCCCGCTGCTGCGGTCCCCCTTTTCCCAATCCCCCGCACACCCCAGCCCCCAACCCCTTCACTTGCCCCCCAAAATGCACTCCCCCCTTCACCTTGTCCCCCTGCCGACCCCCGCCCGCACTCCCTCCCTTCCCAACTCCCCACCCCCTTTGCTGCCCCCCACCCTCCACTCCCCCCCTTCACTCCCCCTTCCCAACTCCCCACCCCCGTGCCGCCCCCACCCTCCACTCCCCCCCCTCACTCCCCCACCCTTCACCGACAAGACGATCTACACAAAGATCCACAAATACAAAAATGCAGCATACGAAGTGTAATCACGGCGATAAGCCGCAGGGGCCTGGTAATTGGAAGCATATACACCAAACATAAAGAGGCAGCATTCAGCTTGAATTCTATCATTAATCCCCATAGCAAGTCAATAACATCCTGCCTAAAATTTGAAACAATGACATCACAATATTCAATCTCCGCTAATTCAGTAAACGAACTCCAGTAGTAGCTAATATTTAACTCCCTAAAAAATTAACACCATAGCTTATGCCAACGATTTAACTCCAATACTCAAGTTACCATATACAAGTTCCTTATTACTTCAAAACGTTGATGTAACTCGTATCATGATAGTATAGTAATCTAAATATTAATATCACAGCATCAAATGAAACTTTTTGTTGTTACAATAATAAGATCTGTCTTTACTATATACAGTAGAACTTAATAATCCATATCTTTTCTAGTTCCACAATTGAACTTTAATCTTTTCTAGTAGCTAATTTACAGGAGGAAATCAAAAGGAATCCCAGATTACAGCCGTCTAGACAACCTAGTAGGTACCAATAGGTTCTTCTACATAACATAAGCCCAGATGAAATTGACCAAAAACAAAAATGGAATCAAATGAACCAAAAACAAAACCCATCAAAAATGAAAACAATGAAAAAATAGGAGCCAAAATTCAAACACACGAACAACGAAGTAACTTACGAAACAAATCATGTAGACTTTTAATCGCATCGGGAAAAAAAAATCAAAATGTCGAACAAAAAAAAAATCGAAACTCAAAACCTAAATTGAATTTCACATCAAACACCGAATTTCAACAACACAAATAAAATCACACACTCAAATCACTTCACAAACTACTGCATATCAAAAACTAAGCTCAAAATCGAAAGATTCAAAAACTCAATTCTCAACATAAAATCTAGGGTTTGAGCAAAAATAAAGGGTATTACCTGTAGCCGGTCGTTGGAGGAAGGTGGAGGAAGCTTCAATGGCTTCAAGGAACTCAAGAAATATTATTTACCTTCAGCAAAATCAGTGCCGGAGAGAGGAATTTCGTCGGAGAATTTCATGTCTTGAAAACAAGTCGTCGGCAAGTTCGATAAATAAAATGAAGGAAAAAAGGAAGGAGAAATTCAGGTTTCAAATGGGCAAACCAGTGAGAATGACGAAGGAGATGGAACGAAGTGTGATTCGAACATTCGAATTCACTGTGCGAACGAAGGAGATGGAACGAGGGTTCAAATGGGAGTGGATGAGTTTGAACTGCTTGGGGGTTTATTTCAATTCGCGCGCCCTCCTCCCAAACTTTATTTTATCTCCTTTTTCATCATCAACGACCGTTTAGTACAGTCGCCTGAGCTAAAAAAATTTGCAAATCTAAAATAATAATATTAACGACCGTTTAAAACGGTCGGTGTTTATCAGCGACAGCTTATCCGTCGTTGTCAACTTCAAAAGCAGTCGGTGACCGCCGTCGGCTTAAAGCAGTCGCTGAATATAAGAATAACGACCGTTTATCACACCGTCGCTGTGAAGCAGTCGTTGTTTTAGCATTTTCTTGTAGTGCTTACCAGTCAGCCACCCAACCAAACATCTTCGTTCACAACTTGGGATACAGAATCATACAATTTAAAAATAAATATAGTACTTGTACTTAATTTCCCCTACTAGGCGCTAGCTTGTTAAGGCATGAAAACAAGAATTAAGAGAGAAGCTCTCTTTGCTGCAAGCCTAAGCCTCCAATAGTCTTCCACGGGCCATGCTGACAGACAGACTCCACTAAATATGAATTGAGGAGCTCCAAATCCTTGTATTGTATTGTATTCTTTGCCGTCGTAAGAATTCTTATCACAAAGAAGGAGAAAACTAATACTCGTAGATGCAAACGTGGACTATGTGAACTCCGTTATGTTGAAAAGTTGGGAATGCATGCCAATTGATGCTATATATATATATGCACTATCCAACCAATCAAACATGCTGCCTTGCGAACTAAATTGTAAATCCTGCATTAAGAAAAGGGCGACTCATGAATGGATTGGTGACTACTTATACTTCTACATACTGTTTGGGCCCAATATTCCCTGGGCCCGGTTCTTGTGAGGAGGACCATCAAACCCCCGGGCAGGGGGGACAATGGGACCTACAGGATGGTTACCCTAACCCCAGGGTGCCTAGGGATCTCAAGCAAGGGGTAAAAAGGCTTATTGCCTAAAAAGGCAACATAACCAAGCAGCCTCCCTAAGGCTCATCCTATCAATGTTCCCTTTATGGGGATCCTCAACACTATAAATACCCACAGTCTCATCAATGAACAGGTAATCAATTCTAGACCAACTACTCAATACTTACAGTTAAACATCCTAACTGACTTGAGCGTCGGAGGGGCGATCCCGAAAACACCCCCGGGGTAGTCTAACCCTCATTCTTGCAGGTCTCAACGGCATCATTCGAGCACTCGGCTATTCCCGACGGTCATCGGTCCCTCATCTTGACTAACTCCCCCATCTCACAAGTTTTTACCCGAAGCAGGTTGGCGCCGTCTGTGGGGACTGCCAAACAAAAAGCCATGACCAAGGTTCGGAGATCCCGTCGAACCCAGCAACCTCCAATCTCGCCACCTCGAGAAGGGAACCTCCCTCCCGAGGTAGCTGACGAAACAATGGGCGACCCTCGTAGGGCCTCCGTGCTCTCGGAAAGACATCAACATATCCTCGAGGAAATATCCCCTCGAGAGGCAGCCAGCGCAGCCAATCGGGGACCGCCTCGAGAGAGAGGAAACCTCCCTCGAATTGAGCTCCCTCGAGTTGAGCAACCCAGTCCAAATCATGTCACCCAACCGGACCTGCAGCAGCTGGCAGAGCGCCTCAGCGACAGTCTCGAGCGGAATCTTAGGGCCCTCGTCTCTGGCCTCCCGGAACGGAGGAGAGGGAACATCCAATAGGCCCCCTGCCCCACGACTCACTATGGGGCAGGACGGACGCAATCCTCCCCTCGACGACCCGGTTCCACAAGCGTCAACTCGAGCTCCCCCGGGATCCTACTCGAGCCCCTCGAGCTCCTCCCCGAGACCCTCCTAGCCGGAGGGATGCCCGCATATCATCATCAAGCGATCCCTCGAGCACGGTCATCGAGATGCTCGCGAAATCACGGACGAGCGCCGGGCTCGATCGAGACAAGAGAGAGCAACACCCCCGAACCGCAGCAGGGGGAGGGAAGAGTCTCGACAACGCGAGAAAGGGCCCCGGGAGCATAACGAGGACGAAGCCAGCAGTTCTGAGACGAACGGGGACTCTGACGCCCACTTCGAAAACCTCGGCTTCATCACGCCCTTCAGCGAAGAAATCATGCGAACTCCCAACCCTCGAAAGGTGAAGGTTCCACCTATCGAGCATTATGGGGGAACAACAGATCCCGTCGATCACCTCGCTACCATTAAGGCACAAATGAGTGTGCATACGGGGAGCGAGGCAGCTTGGTGCAAGTTCTTTCCCACCACACTAAAGGGGCTCGTGCTCACTTGGTTCACGGAGTTGCCACCAGGCAGTATCTCGAACTTCGGCTCCCTCGAGACTGCCTTCAAGCAAAATTTCATTGCAGGAAGAAGGCACCGAAAGACCAGCATTCACCTAATGTCGATAAGGCAGCGCAAAGAAGAAGACATGGCAGATTATATCAAGAGGTTTAATGAGGAGTCCCTAAAAGTCTCCGACCTACAAGATAGCGTGGCATTCACAGCTTTGATGTCAGGCCTCTACCCGTCTAGCCGATTCAAGCTAAGCTCGCAGAAAGCGAAGCCTCCACTTTCTTTGAGGCAATGAACCTCGCCCAGAAGTTCATACAAGCATCCGACATATGTAAGACGCATGATAAACCCAACTCTAACAAGAGGAAAAATGACTACGGGACTCGAGGTGACCCCCTTCGAGAAGCCTCTCGGAGGGAAAGAGAGAAAAAACCTCGATATACCTCGATATCAAGGAAAAGTACACCTTGCCGAAACCGACACCCATCAGAACTTCCATAAACAGAAGAGACAAAAAGCTTTGGTGTGAGTACCACCACGACTGCGGGCACACCACTCGCGATTGTAGAGAACTCAAAAGAGCATTAGACAAGTTGGCAGATGAAGGAAAGTTGAATCGATATTTAAAGAACCCCGCAGAAAATAAAAAGGAGACTCGAAAAGAGAAGGAGTCGAGGAGTGAGGAAACAGCAGGATTCGTCAGTGTCATAGCCGGAGGGTACGCTTCGGGTGGCTTGACCAGCCGCTCTCGAAAGAAACACCTCTACACCCTGAAACACGATACGGCGGATACGAACAGGACAGCAACCTGTCCCACCATGACCTTCAAAGACAGCCATCGACCTATTCAAACCCCACACGATGACTCCCTGGTCGTCGAAATGAAAATCGACAACCTGAGGGTAAGTCGAGTGCTCATAGACAACGGAAGTTCTGCGGATATCATAACCATGGATTGCCTGGCAAAGCTGAAATATCAAAAGAGTGACCTCCTACCCATCAGCCAACCGCTGGTAGAATTTGGGGGGCAATCCGTTCACCCTCTAGGATCGGTCAAGCTTCCTACGAGAATGGGAGAGAAAGGTCGAGGGAGGAGCGAACTCATAGATTTCCTCGTCGTCGATGTTGATCTCCCCTACAACGTCATCATTGGGCGCCCCACCATCAATAAAGTAAAAGTTGTCATCTCGACCTACCAGCTACTGCTGCAGTTTGAGGCCGACGACGGGAAGGTCGCCAAATTATTTAGGGATCAGAAGTCTGCCCGGGAATGTTATGTCAACAGCCTGAAGCACCAGCACGACACTACAACCAACAAAATGAAGCACCCCGAGCCTGAAGGGCCCCTCCCCACGATGGGAATCAATATGAGAGACCTCAACCCATAGATGGGGACGAAGAGGTATGTATCGACGATACAAGGGGAAGGACGATAAGGATCGGCAAACAGATTCCTAACGGCACCCGAGCTCAAATCATCGATGTCATCCGCGAGTTCTAGGATGTGTTCGCCTATACGGTCTACGAAATGTCGGGCATCGATCCTGAGATCATGGTGCACCGCCTCAACATCAAAGAGGGCTATCGCCCAGTGAAGCAAAAGCTAAGGCATCAGGGTGCCGAGAGAAGTAAAGCAGCGGCCGAGGAAGTGAAAAAGCTGCTGGCAGCAGGCTTCATCAAAAAGTGCCAGTACACCGTGTGACTTGCTAACGTGGTGCTGGTCCGCAAATCAACTGGCTCGTGGAGAATGTGTGTCGACTTTACGGACCTGAACAAGGCCTGTCCAAAGGACGACTTCCCCCTCCCCAAAATCGATAGACTTGTCGATTCGACCGCCGGACATGCCCTCTTCAGCTTTATGGACGCCAACGCCGGATATCACCAAATCCCCATGGCAGAAGAAGATCAAGTTCACACAGCATTCACCACAAACTCAGGGATCTATTGTTACAAAGTGATGCCATTCGGCCTCAAAAACGCTGGTGCTACCTATCAACGCTTCGTCAACAAGATTTTTGAAAATCAGATAGGAAGGAACGTCGAGGTTTATGTCGACGTCATGATCGTCAAGAGCCAGCAGGAAGAAGAGCAAGTATCGGACCTTAGAGAAACCCTGTACACCCTACGCGCCCACAATATGAAGCTGAATCCGAAGAAGTGTGTCTTCGGCGTAAAGGGAGGAAAGTACCTCGGATTTCTAGTCGACGAGAGAGGCATCGAGGCTAACCCAGACAAGCTTCAGGCCATAATTGAGATGAAGAGCCCTCGAACCGTCAAAGAAGTTCAGCGCCTTACCAGCAGTATGGCGGCACTAGGACGGTTTCTATCTAGGTCAGCCGACAAAAGCTTATACTTCTTCAGGACACTAAAGCAACCGACCTTCGACTGGGACCAGTCAGCAGAAGAAGCATTCCAACAGCTAAAAGCGCACCTAGCCAGCCTCCCCAAGCTCGTCTCTGCCTTACCAGGAGAGACGTTGTTCGTGTACTTGGCTGTGTCAGAAAATGCACTTAGCGCCGTCCTCGTTGCTGAGAGAGAAAAGAACCAACACCCAGTCTATTTCATCAGTCACGCCTTTCGAGGCGCAGAAGCTAAATACCCCCCAATCGAAAAGATGATATTTGCCCCGGTAGTCGCCACCCGCAAACTCAAGCCATACTTTCAAGCTCACCCCATCAAAGTATTAACAAGTCAGTCCCTCCGCAAGGTAATCGAGGGCAAAAATCAGTTGAGCAGGGTTACGGATTGGTCTAATCAGTTGTCGGACTTCGGTATAGAATTCGAACCCCGCCGGGCAATCAAGGCTCAGGCGCTGGCTGACGTCATCGCCGAATGTACCTCGAGGCCCGAGCCTACCGTGGAAGGCCCCTGGTAATTATTCGTCGACGGGTCGTCCTCGAAGGCAGGTTGCGGGGCCGGCTTGTTAATCCTCGATCCTCAAAGGAACAGGACGGAGTACGCCGTGAAGTTCGCCTTCATTGCCTTGAACAATGAAGCTGAGTACTAAGCCCTCTTACTCGGGCTACAACTCTGTAGGGCAGCAGGTGCTCGAAACATCAAAGCCCACTCAGACTCCCAGCTCATCGTGGGACAAGTGACTTGGGAATTCGAAGCCAAGGAAGACAGCATGAAGATGTACCTCATGAAAATCAGGGAGGAAGTAAGCAATCTGGCAACCTTTGCCATCACCCACATTCCAAGGTCAGAAAATCAGCAGGCAGATGCACTATCGAGATTGGCCAGCTCCGCCGAAGATTTGTCACCCCGCCCAATAATGTGGGAGGTACTTAACACCCCGAGTATCAATAGAGGGATAACTGCCCTCGATAGAAGCCCCACATGGATGGACAAGTTGGTGTCCTTTGCAAGGGATGGGGTACTACATGAGGACGAGCTAGAGGCCGAGAAGGTAAGGAGGCAAGCCCGATGGTTCGTGCTCTATGAGGGGCAGTTGTACAAGAAGTCCTTCACCCACCCGCTCCTTCGGTGCCTAACCCCGCAGGAGGGTGACTACGTACTTCGAGAAATAGACCAGGAAGCCTGTGGGAGCCATCGGGTGTCGGGACCATCGCCGCTAAAGCCCTTCGAGCCGGGTCTTGCCGGCCAACGTTAAAGGAATATGCCTCGAACTTAGTTCAAAAGTGCAAGGAATGCCATATGCATGCCAACTTACCCCATCAAGCAGCCAGCCCCCTAACCACCATCCAGACCCCTCTGCCTTTCGACATGTGGGGCATGGACCTATTGGGGCCTTTTCCCCCTGCATCAGGCCAGAGGAGGTTCCTGTTAGTCGCTGACGACTATTTCACAAAGTGGGTCGAGGCCCAACCATTGGCCTCCATCACCGACAAGCAAGTTCAACAGTTCATCTGGCGTAATCTGATAACTCGATTCGGCGTCCGTCGAGTCCTTATATCGGACAATGGGCGGCAATTCAACAGCGGGCCCACGAAAGATTATTGCTCTCGATTCGGCATCGAAACCGGGATTCTCATTGTCGGTCGACCCCGGACCAACGGACAAGCTGAGGCCGCCAACAAGGTAGTCCTGAAGGGATTGAAGACCATGCTAGAGGGAGCCAAGGGCTCATGGATCGATGACCTACCTGGGATATTGTGGTCCACGAGGACAACGGTTCGAGAAGCCACAGGACAAACACCATTCAACTTGGTTTATGGGAGCGAGGTTGTGCTGCCCGTCGAAGTCGGTATCCCCTCACCACGGATAACCTTCTACGACCATGACAGCAACGAAGAAGAGAAACGCGTAAACCTCGACCTCCTCCCTGAAATCGAGGCAACGCACTCCTCAAGGCCATCTCCTACAAACTTAAAATCACCAGGCTCTTCAATCGACGAATCAAGCATCGACCTCTGCGGGTCAACGACCGGGTCCTCGGGAAATTCGAGGCCACTTAGGCGGGAACCTCGCCTTGGCAAATTACACCCAACCGGGAAGGGCCTTACAAAATCACAATGGTCGTTCGACCGGGCACATACCGCCTCGAAGACCCGGGAAGGCCGCCCTTACCCCGACCTTGGAATGTGGATAATCTTAGAAAGTTCTATGTATAAGCTCAGGCCCGGCCTTCGAAGCAATACATTTTACAAGTTCCAGCCCTCGAAATTAGAGCCATCTACTATGAACATCCTTGGCAGAATGATAAGCCATCTTTTGTAAAACTGTCTCAGCTAAGTTAGGTATACACCTATCGAGTTTTACTACACCTATCGAGTTGTGATACACCTATCGAGTTGTAATACATCTATCGAATTGTAATACACTTAACGAGAAATATCGAGCTGACAGCAAATTTTGCAAAAAGAATAGATCGAAGTATGCGCTTTAAGTATACACCTATCGAGTTGTAATACGCTCGTTAAGTTGTAGTACAACTATCGAAGTCATATCAAGCATAGACAAAAATTCCGAAGGCATAAACTTGTCAAAATAAAAATACATCTATGTGAGGAATAGCAAATTTAATTAATGAAGAGAAGTACAAGCCATCGAGATGGCAAGGTTACACACATAAGGAACATCTAGAGATTAGAACTAAACTATAAGGGTCTAACATTAACCCTTGTAGGAGCCAGAAGGAAGAAAGAGGAAGATGAGGGAGGCGGTATCATGGGTGCGAGCCCTCGAGATTGGCAGCAGCCGGAACTTGGTCCTCGACCTGAGCGACCCCCGCGTCATCCTCTCCTCGAGGAGCCTCAGCGTCCTCTTGGGAGAGAGCAGCAACTCCCTCCTCCACTTCCTGCCAGGAAAGGCCAGGAGACAGCTTCTCAAGGACGGCTCGAACGTCCTTGAGAGCCTCAGAGCGGCCAACTTCGGAAGCTTGAAGGGAGGCATCCTCGAGGAAGATTCTCCCGGTCTCGGAGAGCTTCCAGTTCTCGATGATCAGCTCCTGACAAGCAGTAGCCTCCTTGACGGCATCGGTAGCCCTCTTGTCAGCCTTCTCCGCCATGGCCAAGGCCTCCTTCCGGTCCTTCGAGGCCTGGCGATGCCTCCTGCTGGCCGAGTCCCTCTGCTTAGTGAGGTCCTCGATGGTCTGCTGGGCCTCAGCCATCTTCTCCTTGAAGTCCAGCTGATCCTTCATAATAGCTCCTTCAGCCTCGGAAAGCTTCAGCTCAGCAATCCGGAAGAAGAAGGTGTAGATGGTGTAATGACAGCGTTGAAGCACCTTATACTTATAAGAAAAGTAAATCACGAATTCCAAGGCTGCAATAACTGCCCTCATGGGCCTCACAAAAGCAGAAGCCCATCATCCAAACGGCCTGCCATGTGTACAGGGCCCAAAGCCCCCCATGGCACTCAAAGCATGGGAAAGACTGTCTTACCCTCAATACCAGAAGAATCATCCAAGGCCACAACTCACGGAAAAGGGGCGCTGCCCCTCGATGCCCGGCCCTAGCGAAAGGCTTTGTTCCCAAGGGTAGTTTAGAGGTACTCGAGCAAACCATACTCGAGCAGACCTCCTAACTCGAAAGCAAGATATAACGAGAGGCGGCCCATTGCGGGCGCCACTCGAAGGTAATTTTACATCAAGAATGGCTATGCTCACATCAACCATAAAAAAGACTTGGAAAGATAACACGAGACGAACGGCAAAAGGCTTCTTTCATTACAATCAAAAGATACATCCTAAGGAACATCAAGGCTAAATACAAGATCTACTCAAAGCTAAATACAAAGATCTACTCAGCATCGTCAGAGCTGCTTGACAAACTACTCGAGGAGATAAGAGAAGTCGAACTGGAGGAGTCATCGAGCTCATCCTCATCACCCTCATTCTCTCCGCCCGAGGCATCTTCGTTCTCAACACGAACTCTGACCTCGGAACCAGAGCCATCGACACCTTCAACAGGAGCCTCAGAAGTCGGGAGAGAATCAGCCTCCAACTCAGCGGCCACGATGGCTTCATATTCCTTCTCGACCAGGGCCCAGTTGGTCGAGGGAGAAACCTTGGCCAAGGCCTCCCGCAGCTTAGCAAGAGTAACTCTTGTCGCCACCTCGGCCTCCTCGAGCCCCATGTCTGCGGCGAAGTCCCTACCATCTTGAGAATTCTGCCACTCGAGGATGATCTTTTCCCTGGAGGTCGAAGACTCGCCTTTCGACGAGTCGAACTGCCTCTTGATCGAGTTCCGTTGGCTCTGGGCATCTTGGATCTTTTTCCTCCATCCCTCCTCCCGAACATGGAAGTTGTTCTCTTTCTCTTCGAGGTCCTTTTAGGCAGCCTCAAGCTCGAGCTTGTAGTTCAAAGCAAGCTCCTTCTGCCGAGCGAGATCCTCCCGGAGCCGCGAAAGCCGATAGTATGTCGATGACTCGGGACGGCCATTCGAACCGAACACTCGGAAAGACGCAAAGCAATAAGCTTAGCAAAGAGAACTTTACAACAGAGTGGGAACTTAGCAAAAAGAAAACTTACATCAATCCAGGAGGCATGAAGTCCTTCGACCTCCTCTTCCTCGTTGAGAGCTCGGCAGGCCTCGACATCAGCCTTGGTCAGGAAGCGCTTTAGAGCTAAGTCAAAGCGTCGGGCCTTCTCGACCCCAGAAAGCTCAGTGAAGGGCTTCGAAGTCTGGTCCGAGTCTTCCGCCCTTGCCCTCTTCCGGCCAAGGGTCTCTTCGTGACGAGGAGGTTCTCCATGTGCCTCCACGACCCTCGAGGGGGCCGCTGTAGACCTAGAGGGAAGCTAGAGGGTCACTGTCTTCCCTCTCTCCCCCAAAATCTGGGGAGGCACGATGACCGCCGCCGAAGGAGGACGGATACGAGGCCTCTTCACCGGATCCTATCAGAAAAACAGAAGTTAGAACATAAAAAAAAAGGCCTGATGATCAGATCGAAAGGTGTAGAGTTACCTTGGGAGGGCGAGGGACTCGAGTTTCCCCTGTTAGAAATAAATATAAATGAACAAGGGTCACAAGACAACAATCTTCTAGGCGTGAATCACTTTCCCAAAAGTAATATTCCGACCCTAATCGTAAAGCACGGGTTCACGGAATTCACCTTCGAGATACAAAGAAGAAACAATAGTGGTCACGCTTACTATGAGCACTATTAAATGAAAATGAGTTTGTGAGATTTTGTAGAGATGAAGAATTTCTGATTTTTGATCTTTAGAGTTTGTATGCAAAAAGAGAGAAGTTGTTTGTTCAACACCCTTCATCATATGAGAGCCCTCATATATATAACAATGCTACAACGCTTCAGAAAATCCGAAACAATACAATGACAAACCGTCAAAACTACGCGAAACAACGCAAAGAATCAAACAAGTCAGGAGCCTCGTCGCGAGTCGCGACGAGCATCGCGAGTCGCGAGCTGGGCAGAACCCAGCAGGTCGCGAGGTGCGATACTGGTCGCGAGTCGCGACCCGTTCCTGCCTTCTCGGCATACGGCTGTCGCTTCTACCGTCGCGAGGTGCGACCATGATCGCGAGTCGCGATCATCACCATTACCTTGCCCTTGATTCAGCGTCGTGTGTTCATCATTACGTTCTTGATGAAACGCAAATACATATAGCATATTATTTTATATATTATTCGAGTAACAACACCATTACCAAGTAACTCAAACAATATATCATGAAGTTAACTAACCTTATACTCTAAATCTCCAACAATCCTCCCCCATTTAGAGTATACAAAAATAGTTATTGCACAAAACATCATCAAAACAAAACAACCTCATGCATAAATGAAAGTGTACAAAGACTTGAACTTCCACTTAGTATAATACACATTCCAAGCATTCGTATCCAAATGGTGTCGATAAACGATTGAACCATTAGCAACACATAATGAAAACTTGAAGATATTACACACACAAGATTAACTACTCATTTTCAATATATACTTGACACTAATTAGCCATGTGTCCATATCAATTCATAAGTGCATCAAAGCTATGCCTCACTAGCTCCTTGAAGCGGCCAAACTTCGCACTTACATAGGTAGATCTCTTAAAAAACATGCTCCTGTGACAAAGCACAATGTCAAGAGATCTATTAAGATTAAACAACCTCTTATAACATCACAGATTTAAAGAACTTTACCTTGGATGATTATACAAGTTCTTTCAATCAACAAATAAGGAAATTAATCTTATTGAACTCAAGACCCAACGTCTTATTGGGCGTTAAGTTAAGATTCCCTTACTCGTGATTTCCAAAAGGCACCAATCCTAAACCGATTGCCATCCTCTTTACCGTATCTCTAGCTAGCGCCTTAGTGAAGCAATCTGCTAGATTATACGTAGTTCTCACATAGTCAACAGTGATAGAACTATCTTTGATAAGTCCTTGGACATAACTATGTCTCACACCAATGTGCCTTGACTTACCATTATACACTTGACTATAAGCTCTTGCCAATGCTGCATCACTATCACAATGTATAGCAATAGGTGATATTGGTTTTGGCAACAAAGGTATCTCAAACATGAGATTCCTTAACCACTCGGCTTCTTTGCTTGCCGATGACAGAGCTATAAACTCCGATGTCATTGAAGAATCCGCAATGCAAGTTTGTTTCTTGGAAGCCCAAGATATCGCACTTCCCCCAAGGAGGAATGTCCATCCACTTGTGGAGGAATGATCTTCTCTATTAGAGATCCAACTTGCATCCGAATACCCTTCTAAAACCGAAGGATATCCACTATAGGACAAACCATAGTCCATGGTTTTCTTCAAATACTTTAACACTCGACGAATAGCTTGCCAATGTTCCATACTAGGATTACTAGTATACCTACTTAACTTCCCTACCGCAAATGCGATATCCGGCCTAGTACTCGTCATAGCATACATCAAACAACCTATAACCCTCGCATACTCAAGTTGAGACACGGCATTGCCATCATTTGGCAACAATTTTTCACTTGGGTCCATAGGAGTTGAAACAAGAGAGCAATCACTAACATTAAACTTCTTGAGCACTTTCTCGATATAATGAGATTGTGACAAGATCAATTTTCCATTGTCTCTCTTAATTCTTATACCTAAGATGACATCCGCCTCTCCCAAATCTTTCATGGAGAATTGTGAAGATAGAAAAGATTTTGTACACTCAACTTGTGACAAATCCGTTCCAAATATCAACATGTCATCTACATATAGACAAATCATGACACCATTACCGTTGTCATCAAATTTGCTATAAACACACTTGTCTCGAATTATTCAATTTGAAACCATTAGACAACACAACCTCATCAAACTTTTGATGCCATTGCTTAGGTGCTTGTTTTAGCCCATACAAAGATCTAATCAACTTGCATACTTTATGCTCTTGACCTTTCACGACAAACCCTTCCGGTTGTCGCATGTAAACCTCTTCCTCTAGTTCTCCATTCAAGAACGCCGTCTTGACATCCATTTGATGGATCACAAGCTTATGAATAGCCGCAAGAGCTATTAATAACCTTATAGTGGAGATTCTAGCAACGGGTGCATATGTATCGAAATAATCAATACCCGGTTTTTGTGAGAAACCTTGAGCCACCAAACGGGCTTTGAACTTATCAATAGTTCCATCTACTTTCATTTTCTTTTTGAAAATCCATTTACACCCTATTGGTTTACACTTAGGAGGTAAATCGCCTAAAACCCAAGTGTTATTTCCCATGATGGAATCCATCTCATCATCAATTGCCTCTTTCCAAAAAGCGGCATCTTGAGACCTCATAGCCTCATTAAACGTTAAAGGATCCTCTTCCACATTAAATATATATGGAAACTTAGTCACTATGGAACTCCTTGATCCTTCAACCAAATATACATGAAAGTCCGGGACCGAAAGATTTCTCTTTTCTCGCCCTTTTACTTCTCCTAGGTTGTGATGATGTTGATGCAACATTCTCATCAAGAGTTTGTTCATCAACTTCTTGATCAATGTTAGTTTGATCAAGTCCAATTCCTTGATCAATGTTAATTTGATCAATTGCTTGAATATTGGTATTGGGAGTAATATCCTTTGGTCTAGGAATTGATGAATATCGATTTTCATCAAAAATTGCATCTCTTGACTCCACAATAGTGTGAATTGACCAAAAGTCATTTTGTTCTATAACATAGAACCTATAGGATTTGCTATGAAGAGCATACCCTATAAAGATGCACTCAACTCCCCTTTCACCCAACTTTTTACGTTTGGGTTCCGAGACTTTTACATTGCACGACATCCCCAAACCTTGAGATAACTCAAGTTTGGTTTTCTTTTATACCAAAGTTCATATGGGGTAACCTCGTTCTTTTCCATTGGAACTCGGTTTAAAATATGACAAGCTGTTAACATAGCTTCACCCCAAAAACCATCACTTAAACCCGAATAGGATAACATAGAATTTACCATTTCTTGCAATGTTCTATTCTTTCTTTCGGCTATACCATTTTGTTGTGGTGTATAAGCCGCTGTAGTTTCATGTATAATGCCTATAGATTGAAAATAACTCGGATCATAGAATTCACCACCCCTATCGGTTCTAAATCGTTTAACTTTGTCACTTAGTTGTAATTAACTTCGGTTTTATAGATCTTAAACTTATCAAGGGCTTCATCCTTAGTAAATAACAAGTATACATAACAAAACCGAGAGTAATCATCAATAAAAGTTATCATGTATTTCTTGTTCCCCAAGGAAGGAGTGCTATGAAAATCACATAAATCACTATGCACCAAATCAAGCAATGAAGTATCTTTTTCCACATTATTTGGAAACGAATTTCTAGTTATCTTTGTTAACATGCATGTTCTACACTTCTCTATACTTGGATCAAAAGAGGGAATCAAATCATGCTTAGACATGGAATACAACTTTTTATAGTTAACATGACCAAGTCTATTATGCCATAGAGAAGAATTGTCATTAACAACAAAGCAAGTATCTTTCAAAGCATTCAAAATACTTAGTTTGAACATACTATTACAAAGATAACCAAGTCCTACAAATGTACCACCCTTAGACAATATGAATTTATCGCCTTCAAACACCATCTTAAAACCTAACCGATTCAAGGTAGCACCGGAGACTAAATTTCTCCTAAGTTCCGGAGCATACAATACATCTCTTAAAATAAGAGGCTTTCGGAACTAAACACTAATTCTACTTGTCCTACACCTAGAACTTTAGCCGTAGAATCATTGCCCATGTAAAGAACTTCTCCATTCTCAACCTCTTTGAAAGTCTTGAATAGAGACCGCTCCTTGCATACATGTCTTGATGCTCCCGAATCGATCCACCATGAACAATCATCCCGTACACAAAAGATTTCAAAATCATACACACAAAATTCGGATTTGAATTAAGTGAAACTTGTGTACACATACCTTGCTTGGTATGGGTTTGGCTAGACTCGCCATTCCCACCATTCTTTTTGTTCATCTTCTTCTTCCAAATGGTGCAATCCTTCTTAAAATGACCGGGCTTTCCACATTCCCAACAACCTCGTTGAGCACCTCCACCAAACTTAGGCTTCTTGCCATAGTTGCCTTTGGTGAAATTGTTAGCCCTCTTCTTAGGATTAGAAGACTCCTTTGATTTACCATCCTCCACCATGTTAACGGTGGAAGAATTAGGATTGACATCCTTTTGTCCATCTTGGACCCGAATGCCCTCTTCAATCCGAAGATGAGCACCCAATTGTTCAACATTCATATCATCTTTCTTATGCTTAAGGGAATTTCTAACATCCTTCCAACCGGGTGGTAATTTATCAATTATAGAGGAAACAACAAAGGTTTCATCCATCACAATGTTGTGTTGCTTAAAACTCCCTAAGATTCTTTGAATTTCATGGAATTGCTCCATTACCGACCTAGAGTCTACCATTTTAAAAGCATTGAAATTACTAACAAGAAATTTCTTACTAGAAGCATCTTCGGCCATGTATTTACTTTCTAGTTCTTCCCAAAGAATCTTAGCGGATTCAACAAATTGATAAATATCAAACAAAGCATCGGACATACCGTTAAGGATGTGGCCACGACATATATAGTCATCATTCTCCCATTTGCTCCTCCTCCGAATTTCTTCAACAGTTTCATTTTCCCCTTCCTCGGGTTTGGGAGTGCTCAAAACATACGCCACACTTAACGAAGTGAGAAGGAAATGCATCTTCTTCTGCCATCTTCTAAATCCAACACCTTCGAACTTGTCAAGTTTGTGAAAATTTGCAGACATTTCACGAATTGAAGTCATCTTGCTATTATATTACTTTTGGATTGTTAGAAATAAATATAAATGAACAAGGGTCACAAGACAACAATCTTCTAGGCGTGAATCACTTTCCCAAAAGTAATATTCCGACCCTAATCGTAAAGCACGGGTTCACGGAATTCACCTTCGAGATACAAAGAAGAAACAATAGTGGTCACGCTTACTATGAGCACTATTAAAAGAAAATGAGTTTGTGAGATTTTGTAGAGATGAAGAATTTCTGATTTTTGATCTTTAGAGTTTGTATGCAAAAAGAGAGAAGTTGTTTGTTCAACACCCTTCATCATATGAGAGCCCTCATATATATAACAATGCTACAACGCTTCAGAAAATCCGAAACAATACAATGACAAACCGTCAAAACTACGCGAAACAACGCAAAGAATCAAACAAGTCAGGAGCCTCGTCGCGAGTCGCGACGAGCATCGCGAGTCGCGAGCTGGGCAGAACCCAGCAGGTCGCGAGGTGCGATACTGGTCGCGAGTCGCGACCAGTTCCCTGCTTTCTCAGCATACGCTGCTGCTCTACCGTCGCGAGGTGCGACCATGATCGCGAGTCGCGATCATCACCATTACCTTGCCCTTGATTCAGCGTCGTGTGTTCATCATTACGTTCTTGATGAAACGCAAATACATATAGCATATTATTTTATATATTATTCGAGTAACAACACCATTACCAAGTAACTCAAACAATATATCATGAAGTTAACTAACCTTATACTCTAAATCTCCAACATCCCCCCTCGACACTTTCGAGCGTATCTGTTCCTGTACCCTTTGGTTAGCCGTCAGCCGCCTCTGCATGATTTCGCTAAGTTCTCGACGGGCAATAACTGCACAAAACAAATAATGGTTAGCCCATGATATGTATCAATCGAGACAAGTACACCTAGCAGCGAAGGCCCTACCCTTGGGATAAGCCGGGCTCAGTCCCATCGAAGAGAGGAAGTGCTCGTCACTAAGATCCTCTGCGCTAGGGTTCCAGTTGGTGGGGACCTGCTTTCGATCGCCATTGACTATCAAAGTGATGGTCTGGCAGTAGATGGCAACCCTAGCCTCGTCCCCTCGACATCCCGGGCCGACCTATTTAAGGCCATGTTCGGACCCTCGAGACAGGGAACAACTGGGAAGTTCCACTGCTCAGCTCGATATATGTACATGAACTCCGTACGGAAGTTATGTTGGTTCGAAGGCATGGTCCCCACGATCTTGTAAGGAAAGCGCGCCTGGAAGGTATACCAACCTTCACCATTCGAGGTCGCTGACATCACGACCAGTTTCATCAAGTTCCGCCAAAGGACCAGGGTTGGCTCGACCGCCATCATGTCGCATATGGCGAGGAACCCAACCATCGAGCCAACACTGTTAGGCATCAACTGACAAAGGGCCAGGTTGTAGGAACGTAACACCTCAACAATAAAGGGATGAACGGGGAATCTTAACCCCAACTCGAGGTAGGCCTTATACGAGCCACGCGCCCCGTCGGGAGGAGTACATACGGTCTCGTCGGGCTCAGGGATATACAAGGCGTATGGATGTCGAATCCAATACGACGTCTCGAGGAGGCGCAGGTTGTCCAATAGGAACTGCATGAAGGGTCCTCGAACGTAGAAGTGCGCGATGCCCTTGCCCTGAGTCTGGGCCTCCCCCTCCACCGCAGTGCTCGCCTCATGGGAAAGATCTTCACCGCTGCCCTCCATTACTCGAACGACCCGGCCATCGAGACGATGGTCTAAGTAACTCCTAATTGCCCGAGGGCGAGCAACGGTTACCTCGTATGGGGGATTATTTACCTCCCTCTCCCCCATCGGACATTATTGAAGCCCCGTCGCTCGAGCATGGTAATGCGTCGAGCACCGGCGAGGATCGGGGATCCTAATGCTACGGACACCACGGGCACCCCATTTATTAACACTCCATCGAACAAAGGCTCGAGTGGTGCCGGGGGGGTGTCCGAGCCAGACAAAGAACCCCCGTTATTAATCGAGAGGGGATCCTGTCAAGAAGGGTCCATTTATTAATAAAAGAAAGGGAAGGAAATGGGTCGTACCTTATCTCGAAACACCTTCGAGATCCCGCACTTGAAGAAGAACGTCGGTCGACTTGTGTAACCTCGAGGAGAAAATCTCTTGCGCAGCGATTATCCAAAAGAAACGAGAATGGGACAAATGACACGCCCCCCTATTTATAAACAATCACCGTACGAAAGCAGTTGGTACATCGCGGGCTTTGGAAACTCCCCGAAACAATGTAGGGCGACATTGGGCCCCGAACCGGGCCCAACAGTCACCCTAACCGAGACTACGAGCCTTAGCTACCCGACCGGTCCATCCCAGCTCGGTGGGTTGACTAAATTCAGCCTAAGTCCAAAAGACCTACAATTAGGCACCTCGCCCGGATCGAGCGAGGGATACTCCAAGTCACCCCAACTACTCGGAGTCGGTGCCCGTCAAGCGCTAGGGTATCGGGGACACCCTCTGAGCACGCAGGCCTATCGACCCTCAACGCCCGCAGCGATGGTTCGCCGATCTCTCAAAGAGCTCGGCGAATAACCGCCGAGGTGCTCTCAGGAGGTCACGGCACGCGCCCCAGGGATACATGGGGCTCATTGGCCCCTGAGACATCTCGAGCAAGGTCAAGG
This sequence comes from Beta corolliflora, assembly GCA_947648045.1. Classification (NCBI taxonomy): domain Eukaryota; kingdom Viridiplantae; phylum Streptophyta; class Magnoliopsida; order Caryophyllales; family Amaranthaceae; genus Beta; species Beta corolliflora. The sequence goes on from CANSZD010003170.1 coordinate 1,892,013, forward strand.
ATGCCCCCCGAGATACATAGGGCTCATTAGCCCCTGAGACATCTCGAGTAAGGTCAAGGACGCCCTCGAGATACATGGGGCTCATTAGCCCCTAAGGCATCTCGAGTGAGGTCAAGGAGGCCCTCAAAGATACATGGGGCTCATCGGCCTCGAGACATCTCGAGCGAGACAAGGACACCCTCGAGATACATGGGGCTCATTAGCCCCGAGACTTCTCGAGCAAGCTCAAGGACGCCCCTCGAGATACATGGGGCTCATTAGCCCCCTAAGGCAACTCGAGCGAGGTCAAGGAGGCCCTCGAGATACATGGGGCTCATCAGCCCCTGAGACATCTCGAGCGAGGACAAGGACGCCTCTCGAGATACATGGGGCTCATTAGCCCTGAGACATCTCGAGTAAGGTTAAGGACGCCCTCGAGATACATAGGGCTCATTAGCCCCTAAGGCATCTCGAGCGAGGTCAAGGAGGCCCTCGAGATACATGGGGCTCATCGGCCCCTGAGACATCTCGAGCGAGGACAAGGACGCCCCTCGAGATACATGGGGCTCATTAGCCCCTGAGACATCTCGAGAGAGGTCAAGGACGCCCCTCGAGATCCAGATTCGACTTTCCGCGAAACATGCGATTTCTGGAGAGCCTTCCCTCGCACGTCTCGCGTGGGGCTAATGTTTGGGCCCAATATTCCCTGGGCCCGGTTCTTGTGAGGAGGACCATCAAACCCCCGGGCAGGGGGGACAATGGGACCTACAGGATGGTTGCCCTAACCCCAGGGTGCCTAGGGATCTCAAGCAAGGGGTAAAAAGGCTTATTGCCTGAAAAGGCAACATAACCAAGCAGCCTCCCTGAGGCTCATCCTATCAATATTCCCTTTATGGGGATCCTCAACACTATAAATACCCACTGTCTCATCAATGAACAGTAATCAATTCTAGACCAACTACTCAATACTTACAGTTAAACATCCTAACCGACTTGAGCGTCGGAGGGCGATCCCTGAAACACCCCGGGGTAGTCTAACCCTCATTCTTGCAGGTCTCAACGGCATCATTCGAGCACTCGGCTATTCCCGACGGTCATCGGTCCCTCATCTTGACTAACTCCCCCATCTCACAAGTTTTTACCCGAAACACATACTATAGCAATTAGCAAGCTAAGCTTTAAATTAAGCATGGGGGTTTTTAAAGGAACTTCAACTTACTGTGGGCTGAAATTTTAATGTGTGAGAAGCATTTTGCAAACAACAATCAACACCAATCATGCATATACAACGTAACCAATTGCTCATAATTTTCATACTCAGATAAAGTCAATGCTTATCCTCTTCTAAGATTCTGTATATGAAACCTTATCAAGTGGCAATGTGGTCGATGCTAGGATATTCAAACAATTCAAGGAACTCCCCACACCATCAATGCACAATTTCAAAGATAATCTCATCTCATAAAGATTAATTCAATCATATTGATTTCGAGAACTGATACAATCCCAGATAAAGATCAACCAAATACATAAATGTTATAGCTGATGATATTAGAGAGGAGAAGGAACTAGCCGTTGCTAGATGATTGATTATCTTGCTTAAAAACCCTTCTAACACTGTTTACAAAGGATAGCTATATATAGACTCACTACATGACAAACAACATGATCATGTAGTACTATTGATAGCTCATTATGAGCAATGATTAGCAAACAAAAATAGCAGAGATACTAGGAGGATTTTCTCCATGTAAGGAGACTTAGGGGAATGAAATATGACTCATCACTACTAGGATGATTACATAGATAAGGCAAGAATTACATAATTATCCTTATTAATTTCATTTGGAAATCAATAACAAACGACATTGATTTTGCTTGGGGCTAATTTTAAATAACCAAATGATAACAAACCAATATACATGCATTCGGATTAAATATATATTTATATTAAGAGCGCAATTACCTCGTATTGCATACTCACCTTTTTTCTCGTAGTATTCTACTACCAAACTAGGATTTTCGCTTCTAACGTAATGTCGAGTTGTGAAATCATCCCTGAACATATGCATTGGGGCAAACATCCTATTTACATACAGCCTATTATTAAGCCGTAAACGCCTCGAAAACCTAATAAATAAGTTTATACATTAGCAATCTAATTTAATTACAGTAGTAAATGAAGCTAATAATCATGTATGCATAATGCTTCCCTTACCTTCCTGGCAGTAGTAAGAATCGTTGGGCTGACAATATATACCGAGGATGAATGAAGTAGACAAATGCTATCTCTTCTTGGGAAGCAAGATACCGATAAGCCGGCACGAAGCTTCTACATCGATTCCACCGGGAGCGTAAATCTCATATCGATACACTACCCGCGCCACGCTCACGGTGAGGTACGTAAGAAGCGTTAGCACTTGTACTAACGAAAATATGTGGGGTTGTGTCGCCGTCTAACGGCCTACCGCCAAATTCTACATGATCCGTGAGACTATAGTATAACCGGGGGCAATATCAGCTTTGGGGTCTCGCCCGAAAACCGCTTCTAAATATGTATTCGTATGGCCTATTATCCCACCGAAATACATGCCCGAAATCATCCTCAATACTTCGATATACCATATTTTCTAACGGATGGTGCACCCAATCCTCAAACCCCCGAGTCTGTGCATCAACATAATCATAATTGACATTATACAAGATCAACAGTCATCATTGTATGCTCTAACTCAAAATGGTCAACCGGCCTTGATAAAGGCGAATAGCACGAAGCAATTCCTCTCCACTCGAATCAAGTGGAATAGGAGGACGAGGATTTGCCATTTTTTTTTTTTTTTTTTTTTTGAGTGAAAAAGAGAACCGGAGTCTTGCAGTAGAAGTAGAAGAAGAAAGAAGAAGCAACAGCTAGAAGAGAGAACTAACGATTAAATTTTTAGTTTTGAATGAAAAAGAAAATGACGTATTCCATAAGAAGAAGAAAGACCTAAAGATTTAAATTTTTTTCTTGAAGTGAAAAAGAGAATGGGGTATTGTACGTAGAAGAAGATTGAAGAATAAGAAGAAGAGACAACTAAAGATTAAATTTTTAGTTTTGAGTGGAAAATAAAAATGGGTATTGTAGAAGGAGAAGAAGAGAGAACCAAAGATTTAATTTTTTAGTTTGAGTGAAAAAGAGATTAGGGTATTGTAGGTACTTAGAAGAAGAAGACACAGCTAAAGATATTTTTTAGTTTTGAGGAAAAAGAGAAGGTGATGAAATGAAGAAGAAGGAAGGGAGATGAAGTCACGAAAATGGGCAACCTTACCATGAAAATTGGAGTATGTCTGTATGTAATACTCAGTGACTGAGTAGGCAGAATTTTAAGATCGAAATAGCCCAAGGCCCAGAATCTTAAACACTTATAAGTATATAATTCAACACAAGTATTGCAATTATATAACTAGGCAGAGATGGTAGCTGGCTTTGTGGGAAAGTTGAAAGTACACGGCCAACACGGGTTCGACTCCAAGTCATGGCATTTCTCTCTTTTTTTTTTTCCTAAATATTCTCCTTTGTTAATTTCCATTTCTTTTTTAATTTTCATTTTATAACAACTCCAACTTGCTTCTTGATTTTTTTTCTGCCACCATATCATTAAATTGAAAATTGGTAAAAATATAATGTACACAATCTATTAGATTTCTAATCTTCATTGTTTTAGGCATTGGGTGATAAAGTGTATTCTATATTTCGATATTCCAATTTTATTCGTCAACTTATTAGTTTATTTGTTTATTACGGACTGCTCCATTTGTCAAACAATAGTTTTATGACTTTTGTTCTTCGTCGTACATTTCAGTTTGAACACTTTCATTTAAGGCATGGACCCACTATTATTATGTGATTTATCTCTTTTTCAATAACAAATATCCATCGACTCCTATTATATCTATTTTTTTCATAAAAATAACATTTGATACCTATACTACAATTTATCACCTTAAATCACGTGATACAACAAGTGTTCAGATCTTTCTAGGATAGAGGGAGTGTTAGATTATATATTAATCATATAAAAATGAAAAACAACTCTTATTTTGAAGAAATATTTGTTGGTAAATAATTAGTTTTATCCTATAAACGTACATATTTTGAGTAACGATTGTTTACTCTTTATTTTTTTTATTTTAGATATGTATGATGTCAGCAATTCATTTTGGCGAGAAAATTTTTAATGAGAGAGCGACATGTGTACATTGCTTAAGTCAAAGATGGCCCGCTTTAGTTATTAAGTATAGATATTTGTAAAAAGTTTTGGTTATTATAACTAGTATTTTTTGCACGCGATGCGTGCTCGAACATCGCGGTGATATTAAACATGTTTCATTTGTTTTCAAAAAATATGGAAGTTACTTTCACTAAAAAAAATATGGTAGTTTTTGTTTTGGGGGGAAATCTAGTAGTTACATTAGAGCTTTTTTTTAAAAAAAGTTCTATGACTTTTTACCCTCATAACTTATCCCTAATAAAAAAATTTTTTAAGATCCCCAAAAAGTTCTAGGCTTTATATAATAGTAGATGGCTTTTAAAATTTTGAAATTTTACACTTTGAAATGAATTCCTTGTAAATTTTAAAATCATTATAATATCAAGATCACTTCAACTCATGGCATTTCTCTTTTTTTTTTTCCTAAATATTCTCCATTGTTAATTTCCTTTTCTTTTTTAATTTTCTTGTTAAAACAACTCCAACTTGCTTTTTGATTTTTTTTTCTGCCACCATATCATTAAATTGAAAGTTGTTATGTACACAATCTATTAGATTTCTAATCTTCATTGTTTTAGGCATTGGGTGATAAAGTGTATTCTATATTTCGATATTCCAATTTTATTAGTCAACTTATTAGTTTATCCCGTTTATTACGGATCGCTCCATTTGTCACACAATAGTTTTATGACTTTGTTCTTCGTCGTTCATTTCAGTTTGAACACATTTATTTAAGGCATGGACCCACTATTATTATGTGATTTATCTCTTTTTCAATAACAAATTTCCATCGACTCCTATTATATCTATTTTTTTCATAAAAATAACATTTGATACCTATACTACAATCTATCACCTTAAATCACGTGACACAACAAGTGTTCAGATCTTTCTAGGATAGAGGGAGTGTTAAATTATATATTAATCATATAAAAATGAAAAACTTCTCTTATTTTGAAGAAATATTTGTTGGTAAATAATTAATTTTATCCTATAAACGTACATATTTTGAGTAACGATTGTTTACTCTTTATTTTTATTTATTTTAGAGATGTATGATGTCAGCAATTTATTTTGGCGGGAAAATATTTAATGAGAGAGCGACATGTGTACATTGCTTAAGCCAGCATGGCCTGCTTTAGTTATTAAGTATAGATATTTGTAAAAAGTTTTGGTTATTATAATGCTTTTAAAATCTTGAAATTTTACACCTTGAAATGAATTCCTTGTAAATTTTAAAATCATTATAATATCAAGATCACTTCAACTCATTGCATTTCCTTTTTTTTTTCCTAAATATTCTCCTTTGTTAATTTCCTTTTCTTTTTTAATTTTCTTTTAAAACAACTCCAACTTGCTTCTTGATTTTTTTTCTCGCCACCATATCATTAAAATGAAAATTGTTAAAAATATAATGTACACAATCTATTAGATTTCTAATCTTCATTGTTTTAGGCATTGGGTGATAAAGTGTATTCTATATTTCGATATTCCAATTTTATTCGTCAACTTATTAGTTTATCTGTTTATTACGGACTGCTGCATTTGTCACACAATAGTTTTATGACTTTTGATGTTCGTCGTTCATTTCAGTTTGAACACTTTTATTTAAGGCATGGACCCACTATTATTATGTGATTTATCTTATTTTCAATAGCAAATATCCATCGACTCCTATTATATCTATTTTTTTCATAAAAATAACATTTGATACCTATACTACAATCTATCACCTTAAATCACGTGACACAACAAGTGTTCAGATCTTTCTAGGATAGAGGGAGTGTTAAATTATATATTAATCATATAAAAATGAAAAACTTCTCTTATTTTGAAGAAATATTTGTTGGTAAATAATTAATTTTATCCTATAAACGTACATATTTTGAGTAACGATTGTTTACTCTTTATTTTTATTTATTTTAGAGATGTATGATGTCAGCAATTTATTTTGGCGGGAAATTTTTTAATGAGAGAGCGACATGTGTACATTGCTTAAGTCAGCATGGCCTGCTTTAGTTATTAAGTATAGATATTTGTAAAAAGTTTTGGTTATTATAATGCTTTTAAAATCTTGAAATTTTACACCTTGAAATGAATTCCTTGTAAATTTTAAAATCATTATAATATCAAGATCACTTTAATTTTTAAGTTCTAAATAATATATTTACTATCACAATATCATTTAAATATTATTAGATAGTATGCTAGTTTCAAGCAAGATCTTCTATATTGCTAAAGTCATATGCTTTAGACATATTACACTGTTAAGAGAATTTTTTTCCGATGAAATTAAAAAAAACGTTTTTGGAAGAAAAGATGAACCATTGTGATAGTGGATTATTGATATGATTAGTGTGTATATAAAGACTTAGAATGTAAATTATTATTGGATAAAAAGTTGTGCTTAAAATGTAAACTAATGTTATCAAATAATGAGATGTATTTATCACGATTTTTTTTTCCAATGTTTAAATTTTGTTTTGACTATTGGAGTTGAACTTATGGATTAAGGGTTTATAATCTCCTATTTTTTTGGTTTGTACTCCCTCCGATTTTTTATGTTTTGTGCATTTTCCTCATATGGACGATTTTTAATGTTCTATGCATTGTGCTTTATTCTATTTTGGGACACTCTCTCTCCAATCTATTTTTGCTTTTTGACCCCACTTTCCCCTTACTTTTCTCATCTTTCCTTTCTTTTCCCGTTTTTACACACTCTCTCTCCAATCTATTTTTGCTTTTGACCCCACTTACATTATAATAAATTATTCCTAGTTTTTCTCCCAAATAGTAAATGCACAAAACATTAAAAATCGGAGGGAGTACTACATAATCATCTGTGTGTGTGTGTGTATATATATATATTTTAAAATTTATTTATTCTTTATATTTTGTAGGGATTTTTTCAATATCTTTTTCTTAGGATTGTTGCTTCAAATAAATAATGTTGATGATGTCGTATATGTTTTTGTGGGAAATTTGTTCAAGTCGCCACGTGTGCAATAATGAAATAAAAAATTAATAATTATTATAGATTTTTTAAAATTCAAAATATTTGGCTTACGTATTTGTCTCTCTTTGAGAAAGTGTCTTTCATAGGTTTCAAATATCACTTTTATTCAAATTTTGTAAGTGATTTCCTATATCTTTGGGGGAGTTAAGTATAAGTTTGGGACCTCAACTTTTAGGTTTTTCATTGTTGAGCATCAATAACTTTTTTTTGCCATGACCTCATCACTATTTTCTGTTGAAACTTAACAATTCCAAGGTTGAAATAGTGGGCCCCTGAGTTATGAAATTGTAAAATTAAATAAAAGTGAAAAAATTATTCTAAGAAAAAAAGAATTATAAATACATAAATAACCATTTTCATCTTGATTTGTAACTTGGGTTGTGGATTTTGTTGGGTAAATGGGTTTTGGTGCATTTCTTCTTGTGTTATTTTTTTTCCTATGGTGGTTGGGCTTGGTGGTTTGATGAAAATGATAGTGATGGGGTTTTGATGGTGGGTTTTTTAGAATAATGGCTCGATGATGTGAGGTTTAAATGGTGGTATTTCAAAATTGATGATTTTAATTTTTTGAATTTAAATAAGAATTTAAAGCTTTTTTTCTCCCACTATTTAGCTTTTTCTAATATTAAATTATTTAAGCTGTTTTTAAACTTAATTATTTGTGCTCATGTGGGTTATCGGTGTGTTAAGTTGCTTGATTCTTAACCACAGGCCCTAAAGAGTTAAAGAAAAAGTTATAGGTCCTAAGTGGTGAAAAGATTGAAACTTTAGGTCCTTGTTGTGGGCTTAACTCTATCTTTGGCTATCAATAATTATTGTTTATTTTTTGGTTTAAAATTGACAAAAAGCTTCTAAATATATTGCTCACTTATTTGTTTTGGTTTTTTGTTAACAAATTCAAAATCATTATCATACCGATTTGTATCACTAAAATTATATCAAGGTCTTTTTTTCATTATATAATTATTCAAAGATATAAAGATAATTTGTGAAAACTATTTTTAAGGGGTTTTTTTCACTTGGTTTTTTCAAAAAAATAATCTAAATCAATATTTTTTTCCGTATGTTCAAAGAAAAGACATCTATCTTATACGTATTTCAAAAACAAAACTTCTAACTATTTTTCAGGAGTTGTCCTTTTTCTTCTTGTTTTTTTAAGTAAAAAATAATAATCAAATCATAATTTTTTCTACACATGGTTGGGTTGTTAATTATTGACTTTTTTAAAAATTAATAGTTTTGGAGGGAAAATTTTCAATCAGAAATTGACAAGCGTGTCTATCTTGGCACAGCTTTAGTAATATTTAGATGACGTGTCGAGTATAGATATTTTTGGACTTAAATCTATGGTACTTCACTACCTTTAATTTAGTTCACTCCAGCCTTAATTAAAAAGAATATAAGGCTTGAGTGCCGAGTCCAAGTTTAAATAAATTGCAACTCTGACAACATGATTAATCCGTAATAAATCCTCCATGTCGACTTCGATTTGATCCTTCTTATTTTCCCCCCCTCAAACTCCACATGTTTTTTCTTTTCTTTTCGTTTTTTTTTCCCGAACCCAAGTAATAATTTGTATTTCATAATCTACAAGTACTGTATTCAAAATTGATAATATAACGATGATACTATCGTCAAGTACTGTATTCAAAATTGATTATATAAACATGATTAATTATTATATTGACAAAATTGTATATAAACTCATAATAATTGTTGGCGTAATTAATCTTGATAGACTGATAGTCTATCTCTTCAAATATGATTACATTCATTTTTTGGTTATGGTGGACAAAATCAATCAATATGGATTAATAAAATTTGACAAAGTTGTTACCTCGTTAAAATTCTAAAAGAAAAGTTCATGTTAATAATCCCAACTATGGGTAGTCTTCTAATATTAATCCCTATTAACGATTATTCTAATATAATCCCAACTATCGGTATGTCTTCTCATTTTACTCCATGTGGACCGGCAACCTGCTAATCTGGTTATTTACTACCCTACCCGCTTTCTTCATCATTATTGCTTGTTTTATTTTAACAAAGCTGCTTCCACACCTTCATTATCAACTTTCTTTCAACCAAATTTCATCTAATTTCTCATCTCATCTATTCAATAATGGCGTCCACAACTCTCTCCCTCTTTCTCCTTCCAAACCAAGTTTCACTCTTTCACACTCTCTCATCTTTCTAATCTCAGTAATTTCTTCCGTTGACCAGTTTATCATCTTATCTCTTCAACAATATAAAAATTTTATGGCGGGCGTTTGAAAAATGTCCGCCATAAAATGATTGAGTTATGGAGAATATGAAAAGAGCGAAAGAGGTGGAAATTGGATGAGGAGGAAGAAGAAGGAAGGTGAGGAGAGATAGTAGGGTTAGGGAAAGTGAAAATTGTGGGAAATGAGGAGAGAGAAAGTGGGGGAATTATGCGACTGTCGTTCATATTAATCATGGTGTAAGTGTTTTGGGATTTATTATTATTATTATTATTTTATTAATTTATTTATTTATTTATTTATTTTATTTTATTTTGTAAATGGAGGAATTGAAGGAAAGATGGATGATGAAGAAGAAGGGTTATTATGGGTGTGTGTTATGGATAAGGCGAGTACTGGAGAGGACGGATGAAATCCTATCACTCCCCGCTCTTTTCCCACAACGTTTTTTCTTAATAACATTAGCTTGATTTTGAGGAATTTATCGCTAAAGGGTATGAATGCGATTGTTGTGAGTTGTGAGTTTTGAAGTTGTGAATGGACCATATTTACCGTCGTTAGGGATATGATGGGATTTATGTGGGTGGGTTAATTACCTCTTCATAACAATAGAAAGATTTTAACAATGACAGAGTAAATATCTTATATCTCACAAATAATTTTTATTGTTCCAATCTTATTTTTTTTTTTGGTTATGGATGGAGTATAAGAAGGTGGGTTAGAGTTTTTAGGGTGGTAAAGTTTGTTTAATATCATTATATCAAGGATTAACAAACCTCACAACTAATACCTCTAGCTAGGTAAACAAGATGAGTAAACTAGGTAAAACATAACACCTAGTCGCCAAATAACCTCATAATCATTAGTTGGATCATATGTAGTAAAATAAGACATGAGGCTTCCTCTCTAGACTACTAGGGTTTCTCTAGGGTTTCTAGGGGTGATGAGGTAATTCTAGCCTCAAGAATTCATCTTATGTGGTCTATTCCTTATTCTTGTTGTCGTTGTCGTTTGTTTGTCATTCTTTGTCTCTTTTCTCGTTCATAGCTCCGTTGCTTTCTCGACTCCAATTAGGGCTTTCTCGAGATTAGGGTTTCAGTGGGCTTCATAATGGCATCTAATTAGAAGAAAAATGGAAGAATTTAGCCCTTACTCGCGATGAGGAGGAGGCCCTAGTTTGTGAGGATGAAGTCGACGATCCGGCGGATGAGCTTGTTTCTCATAGCCTTATTGGTAAGCTTTTGACCGATTCACCTTTTAATCCCGAAGCTTTAAAGAATACTATGCGTAATTTATGGAAGCCGACGAAAGGGTTGGTCATGAAGGAGATAGAGAACTCCATTTTTGTTTTTCCCTTTTTTGCAAAGCTCTGATCGTAGCAAAGTCCTCGATCGTGGATCGTGGTCATTCGACTGGGAAATTATTGTTGGCCGAAAGAGGTTTCCCCGGAGAAACGGCCAACTGAAATGGTGTTCAAGGTGGCGCGATTTTGGAGTAAGGCTTACCAATTGTCGATTAATAAAAGGAAAAAATCAATGGCCATGGCAACCGCAGTAAGTTCGGATCGTTTGTTGAGCTTGATGATTCGGATCCATTCGGTATAAGAAGTTTATGAGATTTCGGCGTATATAGATATCGAGAAGCCATTAATGCGGGGATGAAGGTCAAGGTTGGTGGTGCGCATAAGTGGATAGATTTGAAGTATGAAAACTCCCGCATTTTTGCTATTTATGTGGCCTCATTAGCCATGTAGCAAAGGAGTGTGGCATGTTCGATGAGGAGATGCTCGAAGCAATGAATCCATATGGTAGTTGGCTAAGGAGCGTCTCCAACGAGAATTCAATTTAGAAATGAGGCAATTCGTGATGTTGAGCCGAAACTTCTTGACGACTTTAAAAGAAACCTTTCCCACTCTAACACTAAGACGAAGCTAAATTTTCCGTAATATGAGAATTGGAGTATGTGTGCATGTAAGAAAGAAAATATTGGTGAGGAGATGCAAGAGAACCCGGGGCTGAACAAAGGGGAGGAGAGAACGAACAAAAGGGGCCGAGGCTCTTTGGAAGAAGCCGCTAAGGAACAATTCCACGCTAGCCAAGTCGCTCCTACGATGTCGTATGGCCGCGCATGATGATCGTGTTTAGTGTCCCATCCGATGCCGTTTATAATCTCCCCCCGGCGGTGACCGAGGATCGGTCCCGCGGCCGCAATGAGTCTATTAAGTTACAACCGTCGGGGCTTGGCAACCCCCGTGCGGTTGCTAACTTGAAAAAGTTGCTACTAAGGGAGAAAGTTGATGTATGTTTTCTTATGGAGACTAAGTCGAGTACAAAAGAAATGTATGATAGTTGGAAGGATCGGGAGGATTTTAATTCCTTTGTTTGGGACTCGGTGGGGAGAGCTGGGGGTGGGGTTGTTTTGGAGGGGCGACATTCGGCTTAATTTGGTATCTAGTACGGTCCACCATATTGATGGATTCTTTGATGGTTTGTTTTGTGATGTTAAATGGCGATTCACTTGGGTTTTATGGTCTGGCCTAATTGTAACAAAAATATTTGTCGTGGGAGTTGCTCCAGACGATAAATAACGACATGGAGTGGAATGGACCGTGGCTATGTGCGGGCGATTTTAATCAAATTTTGTATAATGAGGAAAAATTAGGGGGTCCTCTTGGAGACCAAAACTACCGGATGATTTCAAGCCCGGCCTCGAAGATTGCGGTTTATTCGACTTTGGCTTCATTGGGTTCAAATATACATAGCGTCATGGGCCGGAGGGGGATGACATGGTACAGAGAGGTTGGATCGAATGGTGGGCAACGAAAAATGGCCGGAGCTTTTCCCCTCTTTTGTGTGTACACCATCTCGACTATGGGGGTCGGACCACATGCCTCTAAAACTTACCGAGTATTCCGGGTAAGAAGAAGGATGGGCGCAAGGGCTTTCATTTTAGGCTTGAGGATGCCCTGGTCGATGTCGATAGTCGCGGGGAAGTCATGAAGAAGGCGTGGATGGCCGATAATAATATGGGCTTCTTGTTTCTCAAGGGAAAAGTTGGACGCTATGTGCGGTGGCTTTGCGTCAATGGAGTGTTAGGGAGTTTGGCAATGTCTAGAGGTGTTCAAAAGTGGGCTTGGGCCGGACTTGGGCCGGGCCATACCTAATTTATTTGTCCAACGGGCCAAGAAACACATGTCCAAGCCCTTTTTAACGGGCTTGACTCTTACCCTTACCCGCCCTAATAACGGGCCGGGCACCCGCGGGCTAACGGCCCAAATTAGTGTTCATAGATACATGACTATAAACTTTGAGTATCCAACTAATAGCTTTGTTTAATTGTTTATCATTACCATTAGTATATGAAAATAGCACAATATGATAGTAGCACACTATGACAATAGCAAATCCATACATTATATTACATACGAAGTATAATATCTTTAGTTATCATTCATGAGTAAGTAAGCGCTAGGCATTAGACTTGTTTAGTTCTAAACTTCTAATAGTTTACATAAAACATAGAAAAAAAATATTTACATCATATTTAAAGATAAACGGGCCAAAGCGGGCCGGTCCGAATTAAAATTTACTTGTCCACACCCTCCCGTTAATATTAATGGGCCGGGCCTAGCCCGCCCAAATTCTCAAAAAAAAAAATTATACTAGATGTACAATCCCGCTTTTTTAGCGGGCCGAGCCGGGTGGGCTTGGCGGGCCGTCCCGCCCATGAACAAACTCTAGTAACCGTCCAAAAATCTATAAAGGAGAAACAAAAGAGATTGCAAGTCTTGGCTAATAAATGCCCCACTCAAGAGGTATCCGCCGAATACGCAATATTTTGAAGGAGATTGATGAACTTTTGTACAAGGAAGAAATTTATTAGAGACAACGCTCTCGGGTGCAATTTTAACCGAGGGTGATCGAACACCTAAATTTTTCCATATGAGGGCTTTTTTGAGGAAGAGAAGGAATTTGATCACGGGGATAAAAACGAGGATGGGGCGGGGTGGTCGATGAATCGATTTTGAAGTGGTTGCAAGCTAATTACTTTAAAGAGCTATTTAGTTCTTCTAACCCGAACTCCATTGAGGATGCCTTAATTGGTCTAGATCGAAAAGTGACCGTAACTATGAACGAGACTTTGTGTGCTCCCTTCACTCGTGAAGAAGTCTCGTGAGGCCCTTTCTCGATGAATCCTAATAAGTCGCCGTGTATAGATGGTCTTAACGCTAATTTCTTCCAAAAATTTTGGCATATTATTGGTTCCGACATTACCGATATTGTTATTAGTGTTCTTGATGGTAGGTTGTAGCGCCCCGACCTCTAATCATCGTTATTAGGTTAATTAGAGAGTCATTAGCAAAGGAACCTAGAAGGTCGGTGCGGTACCGTCGTACTTCCCGAGTGGAAAGCACAAGGCTAACATAAATTCATAACTTAAACATATTATAACTTAAAGCATCATAATTATCCATTTATAAAGACTAAAGTTGAAACTTAGCAACTAACATAGTTTGACATAAACTAAACCATAAGTGTTTTAAGGAAACTTAAAACTAAATAACTCCCTCACAGCCTACGCCATCTCGTTATCATCATCGCACCTAAAACGTAAAACAAGACGTCATGAGCCGAGGCTCAAGCAACATACTACTCTAACATCGTAAAACATTTCAATTCATTTTGTTAGCAAACAAAGGAGGAGAGAAATAGTAAAACCATTTTATTAACATATCTCGATCATTTCATAAATATATCATAATCTTCTTCATTATCTTTTCATCTTACTTTATCATCTTGGTAACTTGGCGAGTATCACATATAGGGACGTCTCCCTAAAAACATACAGAAAGGCGGCCACAACATAGGTGACACTTTCGGTGCCCATATTTTATCGTAAAGGCGGCCACATCATAGGCGACACTTTCGGTGCCCACATTTTATTAGAAAGGCGGCCACAACATAGGTGACACTTTCGGTGCCCACATACTTGCCAAGAACCATCTTTCACTTTACGTTATCATGTTTCGTTCCTTTTACATATCATAATTACATTACATCGTTGTAATCGTAATCATAAAACATAATTAAAATCATAGTATTATCATACTCATATTTTCATAAACATCAAAGTCATTTCATATCATCGAAAATCAGCATACTCATAAAGCCTTTCATATCCCACAATCCATACATCAACAACATAGTGCGAAATACCATAAAACATCATTAGAAAGGGATTGTGGGTGTAAGCAGTAGACGCTACCTGGTATCGTAGTTACGTTTTCTTGAGAGCCGAGGGAGGCTTGTAATATTCCTTCCTTTAATCTAATAAAGAATTTGAATAATGAAATTTATTACTATTTAATTAGACGTTGCGTTTTTCTTAAATATTCTTTCATTAAGCCGTGAGATTACCCATAAAATAATTTTTAGACCTTCGAGTTATCCTTAAGCATAATCAATCTCAATTTTATCTTATAGTTTATCCTATTACTTCTAACATCCTTTTATAATAGGAAAAATGTTATCATCCTTGAACCTTAATATAATTAAAAGTTAACTAATGAGTAACATATATTATTACTTATCAAACAACTCATTATTTCCTAAATAAGCTTAGACGTGATTATCACTAAACTTGAATTATTATTATCATTAATCCAATGACCACTAATATATTATAATACTTATGAACTAAATATAAAGTCATTTTTACAAACTAAAGTGTTCCTAGTATTCAATTATAAAATTCAGATATAAGAACTAGAAGGTAATTAGGTTAACATGATATTTTTAACTAATCTTTAATATAATTATCAACCCAACTAGTTAAAGGTTTAAGCTAAACCAAGTGATATAATTAAGTCCAACAAAACAGTCCACTTAAGCCAATATAACAAAGCAGCAAGATTAACTTAGGTGACTTAACGAAGTAAACCAGATTCTAGGCCCAAATTATGTTTAACTTGACAAATTAAACTATTATGACTTAACAAAGTACTAAATCAGCTTTAGTTTAACTCCATTAGCCCATCAATTATTAGGTAACTTAACTAACATTATAAAAAAGTTGAGATTTGAGCCCAACTAATATACATGCAACAATTGAATTAAGTTGGTTTGACTAGTAGAAATCAGTTTTTAGGCCCAATTTAGACTAATTATCAATGGGTAGCAAGTGGGCTTGCATTATGAAACTTGAAATCAGTTTTAGAGGGAAAATAAAAAGAAAAGAAGTGTTATACCTCTGCAGTCTGCTCACTTGGAGCAGGGAACGAGCTCCGGCGAGCTCCGGCTGAGGTGCAGGCGGCGGAAGCAGGCGACGGCACGGGAGGTCTGAGGCGAAAACCGACCAGCGTCGATTGTCGGTCTTCGGAGCTCCGGCAGCGGCAAGTCGACAGGAACATCAGCAGCAAACGAAACAGAGGAGCTAGCGAAGGAAAGAGGAGAGAGAGAGAGAGCAGCGACGACGACAACAACAATAATCAGGCTCCTTCAATATCACTTACCCACGATCCAAAAAATTTGAGGCTCCGGTTTGGGGTGACACCATAACTACTTCAATATGTGAACGTTTTTTGTTAGATATGAGAACAAACAAGGGAACCGGATATCCACTCCAAGGCACGGAAACTACGCTTTCCTATTGGGCTTAATTTCGCCCCTCAGGATCACCGGCTAACACGAAATAACTAATGAGATACAATTCGAGAAAACAATTCACTGGGACGATCTTCTAAGCGAATCAACAAGTAACTTTGCGTTTGACAAGCTCGCGAAGAACACTCAAGAGAAAGTAGCAAGTTTTCTCTCAAGCAAAACAAGAAGATTCGAATCTGAAAAATCTCATTTTTCTTCTCTCTCTTAACTCATATACATAATAAGGGTGATGAATAATCTTCCCTCTTGATTAGAGCTGTTACAGCATTCATCCTTCTTTAATCCCCTGATTAAGAGTACTTAATCATCTTAAAACGGATAACAAATGCATTACAATCGGTTATAAACCGTCCACGCAAAATTACACGCCTCAAAAACACTCCACGTCGCGACTCGCGATACGGATCGCGAGTCGCGACGGCCTCCCGATCGCGACCCGCAACGATTGTCGCGACCCGCGACCGCCCTCTCGTCTTGCTTGATTTACTCCACGTGATTTTGCGCATTCTAATCTTAACATACTGACCTCCTCCTCTTCTGAAGATATACCCATATGAGCTAACAAAACCCATTACCCTATAAATGTTCCAACAATCCTCCTCCCATTTATAGGGTAATGTTGAAAAGTTTTCAACTTGCTATAAATCACAAACAATACATGCTCATGCATCATGGAAATATCTTACGATTGAATTTCCACTTAGTAAAAGTAACTTTACAATAATTTCGATCATAATGATAGACAAAGCTTTGAATCATATAACCACCACAAATCATTGAAGATACAAATACACATAAGCATAAAACATAATTTCTTAACCTCCGACACCTATGAAGCCTTGGTGTCCATATCCATTCATAAGCGTTCCAAGTCAAGCCTTAGACTTGGTGAAGCGGCCAAACTTCTAGCTTATATAGGTAAATCTTTACGAACATGCTCCTACAATTGAGCACTTATCAAAGATTTATTAAGAAATAAAATCAACCTCTTAACATTGTAGTAACAAGCACTCAACTCCTGGATGTGTTAAACAAGTGCTCCCAACCTTCTAGAGAAGTACTTTCTCATTGAATTTGAGATCTAATGTTGTATTAGACATCAAATTGAGTTTTCCTTCACCATAGGTTGTTCAATAGGCTTAAGACCCATCCCTTTATTCATTTTGTTCACTAGTTCCCTTGACAACGGTTTAGTAAACGTATCCGCCAAGTTCAAACTAGACCGAACAAAATTAATAGTTATACAACTATTCCTTATCATTTCACGCACATAGCTATGTCTAACTCCAATGTGCCTTGACTTGCCATTGTAGACTTCACTATAAGCTTTAGCTATGGTCGATGCACTATCACAATGAATAGCAAGAGGTGACATAGGTTTGACCCACAAGTCAACCTCACTCAACACATTCCTTAGCCATTCCGCTTCTTGGCAACAAGATGCCAATGCAATGAATTCCGATGCCATAGTGGAATCCGTTATACATGTTTCGCTTCTTGGATGCCCATGAAATAGCACCTCCTCCAAGAAGAAACACCCATCCACTTGTGGATGAATAATCTTCCTTGTTCGAAATCCAACTAGCATCCGAGTAACCTTCTAGAATAGAAGGTTCTCCCCTTGTAAGTTATGACATAATCCAAGGTTTTATTCAAATACCTTAACACTCTTCTCAATGCTTGCCAATGCAACATACTAGGATTACTAGTATACCTACCGAGTTTACCAATAGCAAAAGCTATATCCGGCCGAGTGCTAGTCATAGCATACATCAAGCTTCCAATTAAGCTTCGCATACTCCAATTGAGAAATAGGAGTACCACTACTCCGAACCAAGTGAACACTAGGATCCATCTGAGTAGCAAAATGAGTCGAATTCGATTCATTAAACCTCTTAATCACTTTCTCAATATAATGAGATTGTGATAAAGAAATCGACTCTTTACCTCTCATTATTCTAATACCTAGAATAACATCCGCTTCACCCAAATCTTTCATGGAGAAGCTAGAAGAGAGAAAGACTTTGGTTTTTTCCACTTGTTCCAAATCACCCCAAAATGAGCATATCATCAACATATAAGCAAATTATAACTCCATTACCGTTATTATCAAATTTACTATATACACACTTATCGGATCGATTTATTTTGAACCCACTAGACAAAATGACCTCATCAAATTTTTGATGCCATTGCTTAGGTGCTTGTTTAAGACCATACAAAGATCGAACTAATTTGCAAACCTTAGTCTCGACCTTTAACCACAAAACCTTCAAAGTTGATTCATGTACACTTCCTCCTCCAATTCACCATTAAGGAAAAAGCTTTTAACATCCATTTGGTGAATCACTAGACCATGAATCGCACTAATGCTATCAAAAGTCTAATGGTAGCTATTCTAGCAACCTGAGCATAAGTGTCAAAATAATCGATACCATATCTTTGCCTAAAACCTTGACCACTAACCGGGCCTTATGTTTTAGTATGGTTCCATCGATCTTCCTTTTCCTTACGAAAATCCACTTACAACCTAAAGGTTTGCATCCGGGGGTAAATTAGCTAAAATCCAAGTATGATTGCCCATTATCGAATCCATTTCATCATTCACCGCTCTCTTTCCGTAAAAGCGTAATCACGAGACTTCATAGCCTCATCAAAGGTCCTAGGATCCTCCTCCATATTGTAACAATATGAAATTTGAGTCACAACAGACTCCCTCGACCCTTCAACTAAATATAGTTGAAAATCCCGGTCCAAAAGATTTCTCTTTTCTAATTCTTTTACTTTTCCTAATTTCCTGTTGTAGTATCATGATCATTGTTAATGTCATCCACAACATTGGAACTAGTACTAGGTATCATGTCCTTTGGTCTAGGAATCGATGAGAATCTAGTCTCATCAAATATTGCATCCCTCGACTATATCACGCATGAATAGAGACAACATCATTTGGCTCAATGACATAAAACCTATAGGCTTTGCTATGTACCGCATAGCCTATAAAAATGCAATCAATTCCTTTTTCACCTAAAGTTTTCCCTTTAGGTTCCGTCAATTTGACAATTGCCCTACAACCCCATACCTTAAGGTAATTGAGATTAGGCTTTTTGTTACACCAAAGTTCATAAGGGGTAGTCTTATTCCTTTTATTAGGAACTCGATTTAAAAATATAACATGCGCTAAAATTGCATCACCCCAAAACCGTCATTTAGACCCGAATTAGAAAGCATGGTGTTAACCATTTCTTTTAGAACCCTATTTTTCCTTTCCGCTATACCATTACTTTGAGGTGAGTATGGAGCGGTTGTTTCATGAATTACACCAATGGAACTAAAATAGCTAGGATTATAGTATTCACCACCCCTATCCGTCCGAAGTCTTTTAATTTTTCCATTAAGTTGAAGTTCCACTTCGGCCTTAAAGATCTTAAACTTTTCTAGTGCTTCATCTTTTAGTAAATAATAAATATATGTAACAAAACCTTGAATAATCATCAATAAAAGTTACAATATATTTTTTATTTCCCAAAGAAGGTGAACTATGAAAATCACACAAGTCACTATGCACCAATTCAAGCAATACCGCTTGTCTAGTCACACTAGGATAAGGATTTTTTGTAATCTTATTTAGCATGCATGTCTTACACTTCTCTAACTTTAAATCGAAAGAAGGTATTAAACCTAGCTTAGACATGTCATATAATCTACGATAGTTTACATGACATAAACGATTGTGCCATAGAGAAGAAACATCAAGCATGTAAATAGAACTAGTATCAATTTTATTATTAATACTAAATTTAAACATTCCATTACAATAATATCCTTGTCCAACAAAAATACCACCCTTGGAAACTATAAACTTATCCGATTCAAATACAACTTTAAAACCAAACTTATTCAAAAGACCTCCCGACACAAGATTCTTCCTAACTTCCGTACATAAACAACATCCCGGAGAGTTAAAGTCTTTCCCGAGGTTAACAACAATTCTACTTGGCCTATACCCTTGGCCTTTACCGTAGAATCATTCCCCATATACAAGATTGGACCATCATCCAATTCTTCCAAAGACTTGAAGAAGTGCTTATTATTGCACACATGTCTAGAGGCCCCCGAATCTATCCACCAAGAATCATCAACTCCGCACAAACATAATTTCGTAAATCATAGCCACAAAATTCATTTCTTCAATTACATGTTCATGTGCAATTTTACCTTGGTTTTGAACAACACTAGGTTGTCCATTTTTTGTCTTCTTCTTCTTAGAAGGACAATCTCTCTTGAGATGAGGTCCATTGCATACCCAACAAGTGAGGGTCTTCCTCTTCTTGTTTGCAAAGTTGGTTTTAGAGTTGTTATTGTTGGATTTCTGGGTCCCACTAGACCCACCAACCTCTACCATATTCACTAGAGACTTAGGAATACTAGGAGTAGTATCCTTAACCCCATCTTGAGCCCTGATACCCTCTTCAATACGAAGACGAGTTCCTAATTGCTCCATGGAAATATCTTCCTTCCTATGTTTCAAGGAATGCTTAGTTTCTTTCCAAGAATTTGGTAATTTATCAATGATCGAGGCTACGGCAATAGCCTCATCCATCACCATACCATGTGATCTAATTTGGTTCAAAATATGATGAACTTCATGAAATTGCTCTATAATAGGCCGATCATTAGTCATTTTAAATAAATTAAAATTACTAACAAGAAATTTCTTACTCAAGCATCTTCGTAAATATACTGGGCCTCAAGAGTATCCCAAAGTTCCTTTGCACTCTCCACATTTTGATAGAGATCGAACAAAGGGCTCGGTAAGAGAGTCGAGGATGTGACCCCCGCAAATGTAGTCATCATTCTCCCACTTTGTCCTCTTCCTTGTAGTCTCCACTGACTCTTCCTCTCCATCTTTCTTGAATGGTGGCACGGGTGTCGATAGAACATACACCACATTCAAAGTTGTCAACAAGAAGTGCATCTTCTTTGCCATCTTCGATAACCCACCCCCTCAAACTTGTCCAACTTTTGGAAGTTCATAGTCATGTCCTTGAGTGATCGAGCCATATCCGAAATAAAAAGGAAAATTAAACTAATAGATTGTTAGATATGAGAACAAACAAGGGAACCGGGATATCCACTCCAAGGCACGGAAACTACGCTTTCCTATTAGTTTAAGTTCGCCCTCTAGGATCACCCCAAGTTAACACGAAATAACTAATGAGATACAATGGAGAAAACAATTCACTAGATGATCTTCTAAGTGAATCAACAAGAACTTTGTGTTTGATGTTTGTGAAGAACACTCAAGAGAAAGTAGCAAGTTTTCTCTCAAGCAAAGCAAGAAGATTCGAATCGAAAAATCTCATTTTTCTTCTCTCTCTTAACTCATATACATAATAAGGGTGATGAATAATCTTCCTCTTGATTAGAGTCATAAAAGATTCATCCTTTCTTAATCCCCCGATTAAGAGTACTTAATCATCTTAAAACGGATAACAAATGCATTACAACGGTTATAAACCGTCCACGCAAAAATTACACGCCTCAAAACAGACTCCACGTCGCGACTCGCGATAATGATCGCGAGTCGCGACGGCTCCCCGATCGCGACCCGCGACGATTGTCGCGACCCGCGACTCCCCTCTCGTCTTGCTTGATTTACTCCACGTGATTTTGCGCATTCTAATCTTAACATACTAGACCTCCTCCTCTTCTAGTATATACCCATATGAGCTAACAAAACCCATTACCCTATAAATGTTCCAACATTTTTGTGGATAATTAAGATATCTTTTTTTTTGTTTATGGATATATAGCATTATTCTCTCTTCAATTCTTTGTTTGTGAATTGTGATCATAATTAGAAAGTACTAAGATTTCTCATAGTGTTAAATGGTAGGGAGCTTAATAAGAACAAGAGTTGTATATTTGATACATACATGCCGCATATGTTTGTAAAGCATTAGATTATTTTTCAATCGGTAATATATTGGTTTTTTAATGGTGATCTTGATTTCTTAATTTGTTCCAAAAGCAACTCATGTCGTAGGAGGACAAGTCTCCTGCAGAGATTTAATGGAGATTTAGCTCAAGTACGTTGTTTATTTACTCCTTATTTACAATATTTCTTAGAATTAGTTAGTTTATTTAAAAGCTTAAAAATAATACTTACTTAACTAAAACAATTGTTAAGTGAACGATTTAACTCTCTTAATTATTTTATTAAACATGTTTACAATTTTGGGATATTACATAGGTCCTCTATTGAGTCGATTAATTATACTAGATTAGTTCTTATCCCTAAAGATGTCTGATTTTCGTCCCATATCTCTTTGTAATGTGGTGTATAAGTTGGTCTCCCAAAGTCTTAGCTAATAGGTTGAAGTCCATTCTTCTTAGCATTGTGTCCCTTAACCAAAGTGCGTCTGCCCCGGTAGACTTGTTACGTATAATGCTCTCATTGCTTTCGAGATTTTTCATTAAATTCAAAACCAAAAATAGGAAAAACGACCACTTTGCTTTGAAACTGGATATGAGTAAGGCCTATAATCGAGTTGAATGGAATTTTTTAGAGGCAGGCATGTATAAATTTGGCTTTGCTAATTCATGGGTCGAAATGGTTATGAAATGTGTTCGTTTCGTGTCGCTTGTGGTTCAAGTAAATCGAATCGACTCGCCTCCTTTTACTCCTTATTGGGGTCTCCGTTAGGGAGACCCTATTTCACTATATCTCTTTATTCTATGTGCAAGAGGCCTTTTCTCATTTAATTTCCAGAAGTATGGCTTTGAAATCTATAAGTGGCATAAGGGTGGCTCTGACAGCCTCCTCAAATGAGTCACCTTATTTACCGATGACGTATGTCGCTCGGGAAGGCTAGTAATGCGGAGGCTTGAGCAAAAAAATATTTTGAATGTATATGGTGAGGCCCTGGGCAAAAAGGTGAATTTTGATAAGTCTCAATTGTGCTTTAGCCCTTGTGTGGGGCGAGGAGGTAAGGCTTCAAATCATGAACATTTTGGGTATTAATTATGTCGATACTCCTTCTAAATATCCCGGACTTCCTACTATAGTTGGACGTTTCTAAGAAGCACATTTTTTACCACCCGAAAGAAAGGATAAGGAAAAAAATTAAAGGGATGGAAGGAAAAATTCTCTCATTTTCAAGTGGTAGGAAGTCCTCATTAAGGCAGGAGTCCAAGCAATTCCCACCTATATAATGAGTATTTTTGGTTTACTGTCTTCTTCTTGATTGATGATATTCATTCTATGGTGGCAAAATTTTGGTGGGGTGTGAAGGAAGAGGAAAGAAGGATTCATTGGGTGAGTTGGCATAATTTGTGCTTGTCGAAGTTAGATGGGGACTTGGCTTTCGTCATTTGGAGAGTTTTAATGTGGCACTTTTGGCTAAACAAATCTAGAGACTTTTTCACAAACCTAACACTCCTGTTGCTCAAGTGTTAAAAGCTCGTTATTATCCCCGGTCATTCCGTGCCGGAGGCTAAACTCCGGGCATAACCCGAGCTTTACTTGGCGTAGTATATTTGGGGCATGTTGGGTGATTAAGAAGGGCTCTCGGTGGCGAGTCGGTAAGGGTGAGTCTATCTATGTGTGGAAGGACAAATGGATTCCGTCTCCTCCCTCGTTTAAGGTTATTTCGCCTAGGGGGTTAAGTGATCAAAATATGAAGGTGAAGGAATTATTGCGTGAAGATGGTAGCGGGTGGAAAATTGAATTAGTTAAGGAGTTATTTTTGGACTTTTGAGGCGAAGAAGATTTTGAGTATGCCCGTGGCCCGTACTTGTTGCTTCGGACATTTGTGAACATTTTGTGATTAATAATTAAATCTCCCTTCTTTGATTATGTTATTAATGTAATACCCCGAACTTTAATATCGTTTTTATTTGCTATTAATTATGCTTTATTAGCTTAATTAGCGCCCTAAATTTTTCTGAAATGATCATAGTTAAATTATTTTCTAAAATAAATACATTTTGGGTTTTATGTGTAATTAATTGGGTGGTATTTGGCCAAAATGAGAAACAAAATGGGTTTACTCAGCTAACACCTATATCGGTTTAACTTGGATGAAATAAAAACCCCTCAATTCATTCTTTCTCGTCATTTTTCACTCAAAAGACCCAAACCCCCATTTCTTCTCTCTCTCTTCCCCTATGCTGCTGCTGCGTTTGACGATGCTCGCCGGAGTTTATCGTCGGCCGCCGCAAGCTAGCGGCCTTGCCCTATGATATTCTCTCTCTCTCTCCTCTGCTTTGTTCTGCTAGCTGCTGGGCCTCGCTGCTGCATCGAGACTCGACGAACGCCGGCTATGTCGCCACCACGCCGGTGCTCGCCGCCACGGCCTTGGTATGTTGGTCGTCGTTGTCGTTGCCTCACCGGAGCTCAGCTCCCCTCTTGTTCCTTGCTTCGTTCCTGCTCTTGAGCAGAGGTATAAATTACCTCTTGAGCTTTTGTTTTATGATTCAGTAATTAAGCTCAAAGAAACCACTTAGCTAATTTGTTATTTCTGACTACTGGGCTTCAAACTAATTTGTTGGTGTTGATAAAGTCACCTAGTTAATTAATTGGGCTGATTTTATAAAAACTAAACTGATTTTGGTGTTCCTTTAAACCTGTTAGTGTAACTGGTTAATTAAACATAACTGTTGGGCTTACTTACCTTGTCATTTTGATTCTGTTTTCTAAAAACTTAAAGTTTGGAAGTCACAACATCTTTTTGAAGACCAAGTATGTGATGTTTTATATGTGTATGCGTGAATACAAGTATATGATGCTGATTATGTGATATAATTATGTTTTACAATGTTTATGTGGCATGATGAAATACGATATGATTCAATTATGTCCATTTATACTATGAACGATGATGTTATGACTTATGAAATTTGGTTATCACGGTCTATGGTTGTTGTTCGGAAATATGAATATATGTAAATTTGTAAAAGTGGATGGTTCTGCTGGCTTGGCATTATGAACTGAACTGGCAAATGGGCAAGTTATAGGTGGAGGAATTATGTTACGATATACGAACGAACACGGACCAAAAGGGGTCATATGATAATGTCAATGCTATGTCCAAAACTCCAGTACTTCCTGTCAATGAACTACGCTCCCACGCAAATGGCTCATTTCGAAGGCTATCTAATCATGATGTTTTCGATAGTATTTCCGAACAAGTACCAATATGATGTGATATATGCTTGTGCATGAAAATGTTTACGAACTAAAACCCTTTTTTACGCGAAAATTTGAGTGGAGTTCTTTGATTTTCAACTCATTTTATGTTATTTTTTTGTGTTTTCTCTTTTCCTTATTTTATGAAATTATTCGTGTATTATGGAGATAGCGCCAGGATCGCTTATGTCAAGGATGCTCCTGGAAAGATTAAGTTGAAGTGACTTTGTATATATTTGGGTTATCTAGAATACTCGCATATAAGGGTAATAATTATTGCTTAAAGATGATCATTTGTATGTTTAAGAGGCCATTTTAGGCTATTATCTTATTAGTGGGTCATAACCTCACAGGCTTAAGTTGTGCTTCTGCCGACGATTAAGGCCATGTATTTTTCTGGGGCGTTACAATTAATGACTCATGTTTTTATGGTTGCTAAATGCAATTTTACTTTACTTCAATGTAACCCCTTGAAACACCCATAATATTCCTAGTATCATTTTCGATCAATCCTTCACCCTTTTCCTCTTGCATTTTGTTCAAGTAAAAATCCGCAATATGATGAACAGGGATTATGATCCCGAAGGTGACTCGTGAGGATGGTTTGATGAAGCGCAAGCGGCCAAGGAGGGCTCGTTCATCGGAGTCCGTCGCTATAGGGCGACTACCTATGACTTGGGAGAAAGATTTGTCTCGAGGAAGGAATGACCCGAAAGAAGTTGGCTTCGGCAATTACGAGTTGGCATGGGGGTGATTAATCACCTACATTAGTAAAAAAACATAGGTCTAATAAGATCTTAGTCTTACTAAGTTCTCAAAATATTAGATTTGTGTACTAGTTAGTTAAAACTTTTGCAATTTTAGAGCTATTTTTTCTCAAAGTATTGTTCGAGAACAATATTCATGTAGTTCTGATGTCGATTAATGAAGTATTACGAATTATGGCTTCCAAAATATATTTTGATACAATCAAAGTAATAAATAAGCAATAATGATGCCATATTACGTCGCTCAATGCCCTTCCAAAATTCACTTTCCATCTCTCATTTCTCGAAACTCCCTCAAACAAAAAACCCAACTTCAAACCCTAATTTCTTTCTCCTTTACTAGTAATGGCCGATGAAAACATAATTCAGCAATTCAATGCCATTAACATTGAAGATCTAGGGGGTCCCCGGCACCGGGAAGAAGGCGTGTGGGTTATTGAGGCGCCACCGCAAAATCCATGGACATTCCCGCGTTCGTTCGCATCAGAGGGGAACACTAGAGTATCCTGGACCATGTGATAACCATCATTTGGCCAAGGATGAGATGGAGGAATGGAGGGAAAGACTACTTGAAGAAAGAAAGGAGTGTTTCAAGAAGAAACTTGTCAAGCGATTGGGGCCAATAGTGTCGATTTCCGAGAAGGAAGGAGAAACGCCCGAAGGGGTTGTTCAACCTTTCCACAAGCAAGAATTCATCCATGAACACCTCATTCCATGGGTTGGGATGAGTTAAAAGGGGACTTAGAAACTTTCAAAACCCTGTCTCGTTTGTAGGCGCTTACGCAATCGAAGTAAGGGAAGTTTCTCCTTTTCCCGACTTCGAGACTTACAAGATCACCCGGTAGGTGAATATTACGGGGGCCACCCTTGTCAAGGGACCGTGGTTCAATCCGAACCATCAAGTACCGATCTGCGCATGCCGCCAGGGGGACGACTCGAGCGCCACAACTTCATGGATCGGGAACTAGTGGCTCTTGAGCATGATGATTTTGAGAGTTATCTTCGTGATCAAGAGATTATGGACGCTATCGCGACTTCCTGGCGATGATGACTTTTGATCTTACTCGTCTCCAGACCATAGAATAAATATATGTAAATATATTTAGGTCTCGTTATTTTTTATTCATTCCTACGAAAAGTACCGCAAAAATCGGGAATTGTAAATTGTATAATCCCGATGTACTTAGGATTGTAAATGTTTTGCTTATAATGAATGAAGCAATAGTTAACGAAATATTATTTCACAACCTTTGTCGATGCTCTAAGATTATAATTTGTAAGGTCTCAAACGCCATCACCCTTACAAATTAAGGGGCAATTTGTTAACACTCAAAATAATTATGTTGACTTTCATTGACTAAAGTTGACTACCACGCATTCATTGGTTGTACGTTGACCATGCATCAAAACCAAACCCAAGAACGATCGACAATGGTGTAAGCGCCACGGAACCATGGCGATGGGAGCTAAACTAGCAACAACAGGAAGAAAGTACGTGACACATATATAGAAAGGAAGGAGAATTGGCCCTGAATGACAAAAGCCCAATAGGATCAACCAAGCCCACTAAGAGTACAAACTTGAATCGAGAGGGAAATTCAAATTCAAAGTGAGTTTGGCGCCTAGACATGGTAACCACCGCATCACAATGTCACGTTTCTAATACTTGAATGTGGTAACTGCCATCAGTTTTCCACGACTCCCAGTTTATGCACTCTATAAACAGTAAGGGACAATCGATTGAACAACAACAACAACAGCAACTTATCTCTTTTCGCATTTTATTGCTTTCCATAGTTTTCACTTGGCTTATCAACCAAGTTAGTGTAGTTTAGTTTAGTGTAGCCTAGATTATCACTATGCCTCGTTAAGAAGCATTCTACTTTTCAATTAGATGAACATGGAGGTAATCTTTCTTCCTTGTAATGCAATTGTAGCCTCGACTCTATCCTTTATAATGGAAGGTATTTGCATCTTTTTTATTCAAGTTTGTTTGTTCTTAACTTCCGCTCACATTCGACACTTAGCGTAATTCCTTAAGTTAACCACCTCCTTTGGATTATTGCTAGTCGTTTAGGAGCATTGACGTTAGCGAGGTTATTCAAAATAACCAGTAACAAGAGGGGCAGCCCCCTAGCACACCAAAAATAATATTGGGTGTTTGACTTGTTGGTGAAGTGCAAAAATCACCTCAACACGCTGCGTTAACCTGGACCACCACCTCAAAACCGCCACCAAAGCCGAGCTTTGCCCAAGCATCTCGTAGATTTTTTTGCACCTTTAATATCTCATCTATAGAGAGGCGAAAAAATAGCTTTAGCTCCTTCTTTTTTTTCTTTTCATTTTTCACTTTTCTTTTTTCAACTTATTTACTAAGATGCCACCGAGATATGCAAATTTTGCATATTCCGAGATAAACTAAGCTTTTCCCTGGAAAAAATTGGTTCTAACTTTTTATATATATATATATATAATTGCAAAAAAAGACAATCGAATAGAATTGTTTGAAAGAAACGTTTCTCTTCAAAACTTTTTAAATTTTTTATTTTGTTTCTCACCGACTTCGGCATTCTCGCTTTGAGGTGGTGGTCCAAGGTCGACGCGACGGTGGCCAAAAGCGTTGCCTGTCGATGGTGATAGAGGTGGTCCAAGATGGTTTTTATTTTTAGCTAGGGTACAAATTAAAACTTCGCCCAAAAACGGCTAAGCTTAAGATTTTGATTCGACGATGCTTAACAACCCCCATTCCTTATATCTCATTTGCAATATTGTTGTGTGGAATCTAGGGATAAAATTGTAAATTTAAAGATACGCCTTTTATTAAAAAATAATAATAAATATTAAAAGCTTAGGTATTCGGTTAAGAAATTCTCGATTTTTCATCTTGCCCCTTGTTCATACAACTCGGATTTCATTAGC
The DNA here is from genome assembly GCA_947648045.1 of Beta corolliflora. Classification (NCBI taxonomy): domain Eukaryota; kingdom Viridiplantae; phylum Streptophyta; class Magnoliopsida; order Caryophyllales; family Amaranthaceae; genus Beta; species Beta corolliflora. The sequence goes on from CANSZD010003170.1 coordinate 1,921,021, forward strand.
CGCGCCCGCATATTAGATTTTGCATCAACAACCGCAAATTCCTGGCTCAATTTCTTCAACGAATTAAGATACAAAAACTTGCTAATTTGTTACAAATATCTATTTGTATCGTTGTAATTTCTTTATTAAAGCTTCGAAATTTTTGGTTGTGGTTTGAACTTTGAAATTTGTGGAGCAAATTCGCCTCCCATCGAAATTCTAAATTAACTGCTTATTGTTGATAATGTAATTCCGGGGTGGTAATTTTCAAAGGATATGTTTGCGTAATCAATTTGGTTTGCTTTACGCCTCAATACCGATTTAATTGGAATTAGAATTTGTTGATTGATGGTCATGATTGAAAATATCAATATTAATGGGTGTATTTGGAAAGACTCGATTGAATTTTAGTAGGAGTACTAAAATTTTGTTGTTTTGTAATATGTTGGATTTAATCTTATATGTACCAACATCCTTCAATCCACAAACCGCGTGTTCGCAAGAAATTGTTCTATGTTTGTAATCTTAAGGGCTTGAATGATTATTTTTTATTTAGTTAATTGATTATATTAGACTCATCTTGTAGGACGAATCCCTAATCATGGAACCGCTCGAAAAGAAGGGGTTTAATACTGTACGAAGAAACAAAGGGCACAAGTGAATATTGCAATATCTTCCAAGAAGAAAAGGGCAAAAATACGAGAATTAGTTTATGAGAGCAATTCGACGACAAAACTCCCAGTGGAAGATCCAGGACAACTGGATAATTTGTTACCTCGCTCCCCTGCCACCGTAGGAATTAATCGGCCATGATGGATAAAGAGAAGGATGAGTCATACTATGTTAGTGCCGCATTCCGCCCGCTGCACACTAATGAAGTCTTTATGTTCCTCCATCTGAGCGATTATTTTGTAATCACAATATGATCGTGAAACACCAAAGATGGATCGCCTAGTCAAAGCCTCACTTTTTGGTTTGCGATGGTTTCCCTCTCTCTTTTCATACTTATGGAGCCGACGCGTTTCGCTGTCATGGTGTTAATGAAGCATTTCTCCTTTCTGGCACATATTGTGCAAAGATAAGTTATGATTTAGACACCCGAACGGGTGATTTAATCGGGAGGCCAAGGCCAAGGTCTATCCCGCCCGATCTACACTCCAAAGATGTTTCCTTTCCCGGTAAGCACCGTGTGTCAATGCCGCCTTGAATCCACTCGTCATTGGTGAAGCTTATCTTTTCAACGCTCACGATATGTTCTCTTTAACTATTTTGAGCCAAGCTCATCAAGAGTGGTCTCATAACAAACGCTTTTCCATAAGCTATGTGGGCACTATCTTTTCAGTGATATTGGAGCCGCCTTTGCTTCGCACAAGTCCTATCAAGTTTAACTGTTCAAAGATAACTCTTATGTGCTAATCCACTATAACCCCCGCGAAACCAAATGACGCCTACTCCATTGTTGGTCCCGAGGAGATTGTTCCCACCAACCGGCCTTCGTTCTACAGGGCATAGTGTCGCACAATACCGGGGGACGTGGATGATATGGAGCCTAAGACTTGGGAAGCGCGCTGAGCAATGGTTGCCGGGTACGATTATGGAGATCTCCTCGATGGAAAATTCTATACCTATGTCAAAAGTGAAGCCGTGAAGTTAGCCACTTAACTAGTCTTTTGGTAGTTGAGTTTACATGAGCTTATGAAGTCGTTTTAAAGTAAGGTATTCCTCTCGCTATATAGTTCTCTGCTATTTTTGTGTCTATCTAAGATTGCTTGTTAAGAGTAGCACATTGTTCTTCCCTTCAACTTGTTTTCATGTATCTGGGCTTATTTATAGAAATGGTGTTATTCACTTAAAATGTAAAGTTACGGCCACATTTTTATTTCCAATGTAAACTCCGCTTTTTCATGGAATGTAAGAAAAGTTATTAAAAAAATGGAAATGAAAGGGGAAGGGAGAGGGGATGAGTGGGAAGCTGAGTAAAAGGATGACAAGGAGGATCAAAATGTGGTTTTCTTTCCTTTCAAAAGAAATTGCTCTTTCATCACTAAAGATTTTCACCATTGAAGAATTATTTGTCACCCCTTTTGAAACCAAACAAAGCAAAATAAGTAGAAGTGAATTTTTTGTGAATAAACTATCCTTCATCTAAGTGGGACAAGCAAGTCTGATCTCGCACTCGTGCGCATGTGTGCATCCTCACTATCATGTCTCTGCTCCCCAATCTTCTTTCGCAAAGTAGTGGGTGATTTGTCTTTGATTTTTTTTTTTTTGTCAAATTCTTTTTATGGTACTTACATTGCTCAAGCTATTTTCTGGTTAGTTACACTTTTTAGAGGCATTATATTGTTGCGACTTGGAAGAACACTATGTGGGATAAAAGTCAGGAGGAGGGAGCATATTATCAACTTCACAATTTTTCCGTGCATAATTATTTAAACTCGATTAATATAATGCTTTCTAACACAACCCTTTCAAACAATTTATTTCTCTTTCTCCATCTCTCAATATCTCAATTACCATCATGCTTTTGTTTCGATAGTCGTACTCACTAACCACTTGTGCCTCGAATTACAACTTTAGTTGAATTACATGCCAATATACAACAAGAATGTAAATTACAAGGGATGCTTCGACGAAAGCAATATTTGGTAACTGGGTTAATGTTGATATCAGATTGATGATAGAATCTTTTCCCTAATAACTCAATATTGTTAAAAAAAATTCCCATTTGCATATAACTTATAAGGATTTTGCACTAATGCAACTTTTTTTTTCACGAGCAATTATTGTATTATAATCTTAATTATAAGTACCCCTTTATATTACAATCATTACTATAATATTTTTTTTTTACTATAATTATTGTAATATAATCTTAGTATGAATATTTGTTTTTTGAAATAGTTCTCTAATTTTTATTTTGAATAAAATTCACTTGAAAAATTTTAGAGGTCAAGAGAATGATTTGTAATATAATTTGGATAACTTATCTTTGAATTTGACTAAACACGGGAAACTTACCAAATCCGCATAAAGTGGATTAATATTTGTTAGGAGTGATCGTTATTAAGATTTTTTGAAATAAGCCTAGATTTAATCCATTTTTTGTTATTTTATTTTAGATAATATCATATTTCATTGAATTTTAAATTTTGAATAATATTAATGTGAAAATTTTATAGTTCAAGATGAGTTATAATACAACATTTATGTTGGATAAATTGTCCTTTCAACAAATTTTATACCGATTCGCTAGAGGATAAAATCATGATGAAATATCTTTTGAATTTTTAACTTTAAATTTTAAATATTATGGGATAATATTTTTA